>JAVTVY010010397.1:0-46295 GCA_036873755.1 Hanleya hanleyi | reverse complement strand
AGTCCATGTTATAGGCCTACTCCTCTCAGTTCAGATATTAAAGATTCAGTTATTTTAATATTTTGGATGTGTATTATTCCATATATGGAGGCCTGTATCATTCAATACTCTGTTGTTTCTCAAAAAATCATAATGTAAGAGTTAATATGTCCAGTCCACATTGAAGAGAGCATGGGTCTGCATTTTCAAAATGTCTTTCATTTCTGTTTCTCTTCACTTCTGGTATTTCAATCTTCAAGCTGTAAAACAAAACAAATGTAAGTTATGATATATATGAAAAATCTTAAATGACCCATAGAATCACATCAACATAGCAAGTATACTTCGTTCTACCTTTTAAAGAGCTATTTTTTCACTGAAGTCATCTAAATGTCTACTTCACAAGTCAATTGTCCATATGTGGTGAAATGAGTGATGAATGTTAATTAATATGGATGTAAAACCATTTTTTTCACAAACATGCTACATGAATGATAATTGATTCTTTTGCTATCCAAAATAAATTACCCCAATTTTGCTTGTGATGATAGCTTACATATTGATATTCTACATTGAATTCTTCAACACATTTTGAGACTGAAACTGTCATTTTCTTGTTTTGTGAAAGATAATCTGTCCATGGGATGAGAAAATTTAACTCATAAATTTTAAAGATTTTTACCCCATGAACCCATTATTTTTCTTGCAATAAGAAAATGACATTTAATGCCCTAGAATATTTTTAAAAAATCAGAATTAGTGATTCTAATACATTAAATATTGAAGGTAAATCTGGAAGCTAGCACCGTAAATAACTTTGGGGTAATTAGTTAGATATCAAAGACTACGTATTTGAACACTTATGTCTTACATGTATGAAATTACAAGAAAATATATTTATTTCTAGAAACACATCAAAATTCTAGAATAAGCTTACAGATCTTTCCAGATTTAATATCTACATGTAAAAACAAAGTTTTGTTTTGTTTTTATAAAACCATTTTTTTGATGTGTAGTTATAAATTTGTTCAGTGCCACCCACTGAATAAATAAACTCATCTTAAGCAATTAATTGCTAATTAAAATTAGAATGTATCTTACTTTCAACTCCTCCACATATATGACAGCCAGTGTCCAGGTTTGAACTTTCCCTCCAAACTCAATGGTGGTTTTAGGTTCTGCAACATGAGAGCAAGAGTACACATGATTAGTGTATTAGAGGACAGGTTCATATTTGATTTGTTTGCGCTAATGACATAATGTAACTTATGAAATACCTTTCATATTGCACATGGCGATATGATGTGTAGAATGAAAGTTTATCACACGAGAAACAGTTAGGTATCAAAATGTAGTACATGTATCATTTTCCACACAGCAAAACTACCATTCTTAGTTGATGTGATCTTAAAAAGTAATAGGATCAGCTTGATTCTGTTTATACATGTATAATGGGAAATCATGGCCTCAAACTTTAACAAGCACATTTTTTTTTTATCGCCATTGAACTAATTTACATGTCCCGTATACAGTATCGCTGAATTTTTATCCAAGGTAAGCTTAGTCTGCAAAATCATATATCTTGATGTGATCATGTCATCTAACAAGGCCAAAAGAATTCATCATTGCCAATGCCTGAGAGTGAGACAAGTTCAGATCATAAAACTATTACATATTTGTATATTTGTATTTGTATATATTGCGCACAGAGAGGCCTCATTTGAAACAAAGAAATTAGATCTCTGGACAGCTAGGTGATTTTAGACTTCCTCACTAGAATTATTAGATATGGTAATTAAAAACATTCATCTTTTGCTACTTCACTTTAATAAGCCGATTCCATCATCAAAAAGTTGGACTGTGGCGTTGCCTCAAACAAATCGGCATCACAAGTCACTGTAAATTTAAATGAAATAATTTAATTTCTTCACAGATTAATATGTGAAAGAATTTTCATAAAACCCTGAATAAAATCAAACTATTGAAATTTGTGTGTGGGAGGGGAGGGGCGGAGGGGGGGCAGAGGAGGGGGCGGGAGTAATGGGAGCAGCTAATTATTGATATAATTTTAATTTACTGAATATATGTATAGGCCCTAAATAGGCAGTAAAAAATATATGAATATGAAAGAATTATCACAAAACCCTGAAATAAAATCAAATTACTGAAATTCGTGTGTTGGGGGCGGAGGAGGGAGCGCGAGTAATGGGAGCTAATTATTGATATACTTTTAATTTACTGAATATATATCGGCCCTAAATAGGCAGTAAAAAATATATGAATATGAATAATATCATATATAAACGGTTGCAATCCGATTTTGGGTGGAATATTTGAACAGAATGACGACTCACAATGTGTATATCAACACGTGCGAGACTAACCTGTAAAACACACCAATTCAGTCACCGCACCCTTTGCCTTTAAATTGGTGCTCAACTTGAACTACTGAATGCAACAACAAATGGAAGGTCTCAAAACAAGCAGGGATATGTACTTTATAAACACCCAAGTTGAGCTAATTCTGAGTCGTCGGATAATCTGTTTTTGAAAACATTATTTACCGACTATTTTACAGCACATCGTGCCAAACTTGCTTCACAATGGCGCCAAGATGGGACACACTCATCGCACGAAGTTGTCAATATTTTTACAAATACATCAGCCCTTGTCCTATTTTGTATGAGTTAACCAGTCATTGGTACCCATACTCTATAAATATGTTCATGTTCGAGCAGAAACCACAAATTAAAATAGTAAAAACTGACATAAAAGACACCAACCTGCTGTTGCAATGTTGACAACTTCTGCGTCTTCGCAAGTCACGTGATTCGGCTCAAGGGGTCAAGGTCGCGTCAACAAAATGCCGGCCAAGGCCTAACCCTATATGCAGCGAAGGATGACGTAGCGTAATGTGGGTTAGGTATCCAGACTACCAGTTGTTGTCCCTAGATATCCCATGAGGCATGTGCGCCTGTCGGGAACCCTCAATAATAAAATAATTATAAAATCATAACTTGTGTTTAAAAAATACATTATATTAAATAACGAACTCGGACTGTCATACTTTGATTGATGACCAGCTCTATACACTTATATGTTGACTCGGGTCCAACTTTGACCGTAACTTAGCGGTTAGACCCGCTTTTCGCTGTTGGTACTTTGGCTAACTGGACTGGGTGTGTGATTGGGCGAGACTGGACTGAACTTCTTACCTTCTCTGTGAAAATAAAACAAATTCACAGAGGGGCTTGTTGTTGGTCAGTTATTAAGTATGATATTAATATTCATTTATACTCTCCTCCCACTTCATTAAGGAGGAGAGTATATATGAATATTAATATCATAATTAATAACTTAATAACGGACCAATATTCACTACCTTAAATGAAGAGGGTATTTCATTTTCTGTAGTGGTAATTAATCCGTGAAAAAGACTGAATAGCACGATCGGGCTAGTGACTGACGATAGCGTTATAATGAACTTAGACAACATATATATTAACATTAGGCCTTGGCTGGCCATTCTCATGGCATCAGATTGTATATCCCCTATTGTCATATAGCTACAATTCAACTTTATCAATACAAAATTATAGTTTTGTGGGTTGTTGTCCAGTCATCATAATCTCACGTTTCGTTCTCAACAGCCCGCTGTATATTTATAAAGCTAAACAAAAAGAGTGGATATTGTTTCGTATTGAGATATAATAGCGCGATCTGGATATTATTACATGTAGCATGTGCAAAATTTGCTAAGGATAATATCATGATCGTGCTGTTTTACCTTTCTGTTGAGACTCTAGTTTCATAGCTCGGCCCTCGGATACTAATTTATTATTATCATTTTCAGAAAAAACTGGAAAAATACCGAATTAAATATAATAATGCAAATTTGTTAGGACATTTCGACGCGCGACATTTTGGCACTCGAAATTTCGTCACCTTATTTGTTCAGGCCAAATTATGCTAAAAATAAAGATTTTATTTTTTACGCTTATTACAAAAAAAAAGACAAATATAGCAGCAAGCTGCAATCATCGGGTTCCATGCGCCATTGCAGGCAATGGAGCAACAAAACAATACTGGAACTGGAAGCCATACGGCTTGGCACCCTAATAATAAAGTTATGATTTTAGAATTCTAAACAAAACACAATTTTTGGCCACTGTACCGTGCATATTGAAAAATATGTCGAAATTTCAGTTGATGTGGAAATAACCGTCGATTATCAAGGTTGAGATGCGAACAGATGCGAAGGAAGGGAGATAATCGAGACGTCGATAGCGGCAATTTTATTTTACCTGTACTCTGCCTGTGTGGGTGTTGAAATGAAAGTTTGAATTGAATTGCTAAAGATATCTAAATATCCTCTCAAGGAAACAAAAATAAATGTGATTTAACGCACGATTGGCGCTTCTATGAAGATTTCGATAGATCCGGTATTTCAGAGAAGTCGATGTCCAAGTAGATTTCACTGGCCTTGCCCCAAAACCGCTTATAAATGTATATTCGTGTCTGTTTAAATACAGTTTATAATTGAATGCAGGTGGAAATACACCTGCAAAAGTGTTCACAGAATATACCATTATAATTCTGTCAAACAACCTGAAAAGGAGCAGTCGACGTCAAAGAACAGTCACATGCGTATTAATGGTTCGTCTCGGCACCGATAAATAAACTTCAAACTGTACATGAAGGAGCGATCACAGTAATATAATGTTGCCAAACAACTCGTGAAAGATCAGTCGGTGTCCAAGGATAGTCAGACAGAGGAAATGGTTCGTGTCGGCTTATGAAAAGGTTTTGCCTTTCTTTGACGAGAATCCGAAATGGAACTGTCGACTGGTCGATACCCAAGAATAGTCACTCACGACATTCGTTTCAGCTTATATAAAGGCTTTGTTTATATTCCAAGTGCATTAGCGGGCTTTGAAGATATGCTGTGATACCAGCCAAACCCATTGTTTGCGTCTTCTCCATATAACACCGCATATAGATATGCAAGTAACTGCCGAAATCGTCCAGGCCGGTTTAGATGAAAACAGACAAGTCGATTAAAGATTCGATGAACGACGACAACCATGCAATTATGAATAAAATGTGACGGGTAAATGGTCCTTATTTAAAAATGTTATGGAGTACCGTCTGGATAGACCGGATATTGATATGCGTTATTATTCTGAAATGTTATACAACTTGTCGCTGTGCGAAACTCGAGTACGGGTAAACTGCTCAAAAGCGCACAAACTATAGAGGAAATAAACTCTGCAGGAGAACATACAATTGGTTACAATGACCAGGCGAAAACAGTTGTCACGTATCCGTGAATGTTTATATTAAAACCAGACTGTCTACAGCCTACTGTTTGGGTTTTGCATTGTTCATTTGAGACATACTTTTGGCCTTTATCTCTGCCTTGAAAAAGCGGTGCACAGACACCCAAATAGTCCCTCTGATTGACATCATATTAGGCCCCGAGTTAAAATCAAGCTCTCAGCAAGATTGAACATATTTTCATACTCCAAACACCTACCACTGGCATTCGTTTATTATTCGTCACAATAATGGCAGGAACAAATGAAAACAACTTCTTCTCTGGCAGAGGCTGCTTAAAGCAGTCAACGGAATGGGACTTTTCCCGTTAATACGCAAACTTGAACGAATTACATTTGATAATAGCGGAAAAATTATTTAAGCTAGAATTAAATAAAATGAATAGAAAGTAAGCTATGATATTATCCAATAATAAAACAACTGAGCATTTAGTGGATATAATTTAATGCGGGATATACCGAAAGTGCTGCTCCTGGGCAATATAATGCAACAAACTGCAAGACTGTACCTTCCGTAGTTCCCGAGCTCTAGCCTGAACAAGATGTGTTCCAATTTTAACAAAATTCAAGATGGCGGCCAAACCACGTGACCTAGGAGCAAAATTTTTACATATTCGTGATCGCCGTATCATATAACATATATTTCCCGTCCAAATCCGTTACATGAAAATCCGTCCATTTTGATTGGCCGATGGCGGCCATTTTGTTTTACATAGTAACTTTTCAAATAGACATTTGAGAGAGCCGACTCCATTGAATATGTGTACCAAGTTTCGCGTCGATCGCTTCATCAGTTGCGGAGATGAATAGCTTAACAGGTTTTTTGCTAAATCCAAGATGGCCGCCAAACCGTTCCGCCAATCAAATATATCTGATTTCAGTGCAACAGACCATGGCCTTCCCGATATATCGTAGTAACCTAGAAATCTGCATCTATCAAGGTTCAAGAGAATAAGCCGTTGCAAATGTGATAAAGTTTTTCACAAAATTCAAGATGGCGGCCAAACCACGCGACCTAGGAGCAAAATTTTGGCATATTCGTGATCGCCATGTCCTATAACATATATTTCGCCACTTTCCCCGTCCGAATCCGTTACTTGAAAATCCGGCTATTTTGATTGGCCGATGGCGGCCATCTTGTTTAACGTAGCAACTTTTCAAATAGAATTTTGAGAGAGCCCACTACATTGATTATGTGTGCCAAGTTTCGCGTCGATCACTTCATCAGTTGCGGAGATGAATAGCTTAACAGGTTTTTTGCTAAATCCAAGATGGCCGCCAAACCGTTCAGCCAATCAAATATATTTGATTTCAGTGCAACAGACCATGGCCTTCCCGATATATCGCAGTAACCTAGAAATCTGTATCTATCAGGGTTCAAGAGAATAAGCCGTTGCAAATGTGATAAAGTTTTTCACAAAATTCAAGATGGCGGCCAAACCACGTGACCGAGGAGCAAAATTTGTGCATATTCGTGATCGCCGTATCATATGTCATATATTTCGCCACTTTCCCCGTCCAAATCCGTTACTTAAAAATCCGGCTATTTTGATTGGCCGATGGCGGCCATCTTGTTTAACGTAGCAACTTTTTAAATAGAGTTTTGAGAGAACCCACTCCATTGATTACGTGTGCCAAGTTTCGCGTCGATGAATAGCTTAACAGGTTTTTTGCTAAATCCAAGATGGCCGCCAGGGGTTTCAACCAATCGGCTTCATTGATGGATATGCACTAGATCCCATGTGGCCCAATCAGCCTATGAAGTTTCAGCTCCAACGGTGAGGCGGTGTTGACTGGGCGACCCGCACAAAATCTGGCGGAAGAAAAATAATAATAATACTACCAAAAACAAAAGGTTTCCAGCCATGCTGGCATGGAACCCTAATTACACATCACAGTATATACATGGATATCAATACTTGTGATTTTGCTTTTTGCCTTATGACAACACCAAATATCTTTCAAACCAACTGTATATATGTAAAACGTTGTCAAAATGTCGCCGATAATCGCGGCGAAAGAATCTACAACTTGGTATACCCTTAAAACATACATTAGTAGTATATAAAGGCTATATAGACTATTATTTTGCCGGGGGAGGTAACTCTAGATTCCGACAGGTGGCACCACCAGCTCAAGGTCACAGAGGTCAAGTGCACTATAGTTCCGGCAAAGGTCACGTGACCTTTGGCCTCGAATTCCTCCGCGGTGATGCTGCCTGGCGGTGATGCGGTCGCGGGAAAAAGCCTCCGCGGACAGAAGAAGTAGTCCGGACATTTCATAATCTCCAGAATGGTGTATTGTATTACGTTCATAAAGTTAGACCGCGGTTCGCAGTTCGCAGTTCATTATTCGAGGAGACCAGCAATTATTTCCTCAGATATGGAAAGCTGTATTTTTTTTATTATGAGTACTTTGAACTCCAAACTCTGTATAGCAAGAGAGAATGTCATGCTCTATATCTTTGCATATTCATATCCCAAATCTGACGCCAGGGGACGCTGCTATGGGCACTGTTATGAGTCACTGAATGACTGGTCCCGAATAACGAACGACGAACCGCGGTCTAACTTTATGAACGTGTATTGGCATAGATTATCATTCACTGTGGAAGATCATTCATTCACCAACCATAGAATATCTGCCATCAAATCTCCAGAATGGTGTATTGGCATAGATTATCATTCACTGTAGCCTATCATTATCACATCCGGGACCTCTTCAACATCCGGGTGTTTCCATTCGGATTTTCCCCGGTCCGGCCGCACGCCTGCGCGGGTTATCCGGCCGCACACAAGAACACCTGGTCTGGCGCCTACGTGTCTGTCCAGTGAGCTCACGTGCCGAACACCTGGCTTCGCTGACGTCACGGTTATCCGGATGACGTCATTGTTGTGACCTTGCAGCACAGATGTCTAATGGCATATAGAGGGTTTCGATAGGGTGTTGTGACCTTACCTTACACAGTGGACCACGGGACCCTGGTTTTACATCCGGGACTTCATCTACCATCTGGGTTTTTCCATGTTTTATATCCGGGTACTCATCTTACATCCGGGTTTTTCCATGTTTTCCATCCGGGACCTCATCCTACATCCGGATGACGTCATTGTTGTGACCCTACAGCACAGAGGTTCAATGGCATATAGAGGGTTCCGATAGGGTGTTGTTGTGACCTTACAACACAGTGGATCTCGGGACCCTGGTTTTACATCCGGGACCTCATCTTACATTCGAGTTTTTCCGTAGGGCATAGGGTACACCATGGTGCGGGTGCCTCACAGGTTGACGTCACTTCCGAGCTCTGAGCTCCAAGTCCTCCTAGAGCTCCGAGCTCCGGAAGCTCCGGCGCTCCAAGCTCCGCCCCACGAGATCTACCACCACCATCACCACCGGGCGTTGACGGGCGTCAACGCCCGGTGGTGGTGTCTGTATATATAGAGATGAACACGTGTCCCTCATCAGTCCATACGTATTGATCGACTTATCAACATGTCGTGTACGTGTACGTTCTGTCAGAGAACATTCTCTCGTCACGATAGTATGCTCAGACACATTCAATGCAAACACACCCAACAGACAACACCGAGTCTCGCAATATAGGTCCGCCAAGTGGAGTAGAGCATCCCTATACGATGACGGTGAGCGGCCCTACGGCATGCGGAAAGACGTCTGGAGTGACGAAGTTCTTAGAGGAAGGTGTGGCAACCCCAGCTCCGACACGCGTTGTATGGTGTTATAGCCAGTGGCAGACCGCCTACGAAACTACAAGGTTACAGAATGTGAGCTTCGTCCCCGGGATTCCCCACGATATCGATCAAGAGTATTTCTTCGACCCCGATCAGACCAACGTGGTCGTGCTCGATGATCTGATGAGTGCGGCCAAGGACAATTCACATGTTGCCGACTTGTTTACCAAAGGATCCCATCATCGGAATCTGTCCGTCATCTATTTGACCCAGAATCTCTTTCCTCAAGGGAAGGCGTCCAGAGATATTGCCTTGAACTGCCAATACTTTGTGTTGTTCTCCAACACCATCGACAGAGCACAAATCCGTGTGTTTGGTAGTCGAATTATCCTCAGAATATCGACCATTTCATGCAGGCGTTTCAAGGCGCGACAAGTCGTCCGTGTGGCTACCTGTTCGTAGATTTAAAAGCCCATACCTCCGAAGATCGCCGGCTGACGACCCACCTGTTACCAGGTGAGGCATCACCACTTCGTCATATACCCCTACACCATCCACCGAGTCCACATCTGGCAGAGCAGCAGCAATCCGCCCCCGTACAGCGGGTCCCCTTCATACCATCAGTCCCGGAATATCACCCAACCTTGAAGGACCAACCCAACCCCGTACAAGGGAATGAACATAATGTGAACTCGAGGCTATGGAAGGATTTGTTCAAAGAAAGTATGGACGCCCAGATGGGCGAGACGTTGGAGGCAACAGGAAACAAGTTTCACCGTAAAGGGTGTTCGAAAGAGGAAGCCGAAATTTTAGCCCATAACACATTGGCACCCAGACTACGACGGGCTTTACGTCAGCAGTATGCTGACTTCCTGACCCATATAAAGTTGCTGGACAAGGACCCGGTCCATATGGAAATCGAAAGAACAGCGTCGATGTTGAAAACATCGGGAAAACATCGGGACCAGACGCTTGTATTTCTTCGACCCCGATCAGACCAACGTGGTCGTGCTCGATGATCTGATGAGTGCGGCCAAGGACAATTCACATGTTGCCGACTTGTTTACCAAAGGATCCCATCATCGGAATCTGTCCGTCATCTATTTGACCCAGAATCTCTTTCCTCAAGGGAAGGCGTCCAGAGATATTGCCTTTAACTGCCAATACTTTGTGTTGTTCTCCAACACCATCGACCTGTTCGTAGATTTAAAAGCCCATACCTCCGAAGATCGCCGGCTGACGACCCACCTGTTACCAGGTGAGGCATCACCACTTCGTCATATACCCCTACACCATCCACCGAGTCCACATCTGGCAGAGCAGCAGCAACCCGCCCCCGTACAGCGGGTCCCCTTCATACCATCAGTCCCGGAATATCACCCAACCTTGAAGGACCAACCCAAACCCGTACAAGGGAATGAACATAATGTGAACTCGAGGCTATGGAAGGATTTGTTCAAAGAAAGTATGGACGCCCAGATGGGCGAGACGTTGGAGGCAACAGGAAACAAGTTTCACCGTAAAGGGTGTTCGAAAGAGGAAACCGAAATTTTAGCCCATAACACATTGGCACCCAGACTACGACGGGCTTTACGTCCGCAGTATGCCGACTTCCTGACCCATATAAAGTTGCTGGACAAGGATCCGGTCCATATGGAAATCGAAAGAACAGCGTCGATGTTGAAAACATCGGGAAAACATCGGGACCAGACCCTGGTTTTACATCCGGGACCTCATCTACCATCCAGGCTTTTCCATGTTGTACATCCGGGTACTCATCTTACATCCATGTACTCATCTTACATCCGGGGGTTTCCATGTTTTACATCCGGGACCTCATTTTACATCCGCATGACGTCATTGTTGTGACCTTACAGTAGAGATGTCCAATGGCATATAGAGGGTTCCGATAGGGCGTTGTTGTGACCTTACAACACACTGGACCCCAGAACCCTGGTTTTACATACGGGACCTCATCTTACATCCGGGATTTTCCATGTTTTACATCCGGGTACTGTGGTTTTACACCCGGGCCTCATTACGCCTTAACGCTCTAGCATAACGCCTTCACGCCATGATGTAGATAGATGACAGAACAACAACACCAACAAGGATGAGAGAACAACAACAGCAACAACAACAAGTTTTCATATAGTTTATTCCCCTCAATGTTACATCATACCCACGCTGGGGGACCCGCGTTGGGTATGTTTACAATTCAAGGAGACTCTTGTCCGATCAGAGGACGCCATTTGGCGCTGCATCTGTCATATTCTCGGCTGCTCTTGTCCAATCAGAATCCGTCCTTTCAGAAAGTACTATCTTTGCTCGGTGTGACCTAAGCATCGTCGGGCAGTTCAGGATATTGTTCGGTCAGCATGTCCTGAAAGAGTTGTTTGCGCATCCTGATCGCATTTTCCAGGGCCTCGGTGGGTGGTAGCCCCATATCCTCTTCCAAGTGACGCTTGGTCTTCATGATGGACCTGTGCGTGGGGTCGCCTTTCATTTCAAGCGATAGTAAGGTATGCTGTTCATAGATCGCCATGGCTGTTTTGCTGATGCAGGGGCGCATTTGGGTGTATGCCTGTTGTAAGTTATCCTGTCCGGCGTCCTTGATCGCTGCAGCGTGAGTATTGATAGCTGCGCTCACAATACGATCCCAGAAGGTAGGTTCTGCCTCACTTTCCACGGACGTAGGCTGACTATCTGAGGTCAAGCTCTCCGTATCACTAGATAGACTCTCAACAATCTCTGTTTCGGTATCAGTCGATACACTCTCAGCAGTCTCTGTATCAGCATCCGCCTCAACGGACTCCTCGGAGTCTTCAATCCCATGTATATTTTTCTCGTGTCGCATCATATCGTAATGTCTGGTGAACGTGCGTTCGCACTCAGAGCAAGTATAAGCCATGTTGACGGTTGAACGTCGACTGTACGTGTTTTGGGAATACACTTGCTTTTATAGACAGTAACGCCCGGCAACGCGTAGCTTAACGCTTCAACCCCCTTGTGAAATAGCTCAGAAGCTCTCATTTTCATGGAATTGACACTAATTCATCGAAATGCGGTGACGCCCGTCGTTACGCCTTAACGCCCATCTCAACGCTTTAACGCCCAATCTTAACGCCTTAACACCCGTCTCAACGCCTTAACGTCCTATCTCAACGCGTTATGCATTGTCGATCATCACTGGACGGACATCATTATGTTGGAGGTTGAAGAAGATAATTTTCCGTCTCATAAAGGTTTGAAATGCCTCATGCAGGGTCAGCAGATTCTGGGCACGGGTAGTTGTGTTGGTATCCTTATTGGGTATTATCTGTTTCTTATGCAGCAGAAGACATACCCGTGTCACCCATTGGATGTCATCTATGAGCGTGATAAGATGACAACGCATGCGTTGGTGCTGAACGGTGGATTCACCTTGCGCTGTATCAATAATAGTATCGACATTGGCTTGACGTAACGCTTCGGCTAGAATATCCTCGTTGTCGGGTTCAAACAAGTTGGACTCTGCAGTGCTCATGGTGAAATGAGGGGAATGGTGCCGTGTGGTCTATTTATAGTGGGACGCTTTTGGTCTTAATGATGCGTTCAAACAAATGTTTCTTTTGTGCTATTGCTCTTACAAGCGTCTGGTTCGTCATTCATAATTCAGCCGTCGTCCATTAGAGAATATCCGCGTCCATAATCCAAAGACCTATTCCATATTCCATATAACAGTATTAGCACCAAATTCAAAAAGACAATCATAGTATACATAAACATAGGCTTGTTTCCTGCAAGAGAGAAGCGGTCAACAGTTTTCAATGATGCCGGCAAGACATCATGATGTTCCAAAAATATCAAATCCGTATCGCTGATCAGTATTCTTAATCCATAATATTCGTTGTAAAGTCATCTAAAGAATGATGTATCTCAGTCACGCTTTGATTGTGACTGTTCATATGAGTACCATGAGGATCTTGAAGTACATAGGTTCATACGGCCCCTAGCCCCGGGTTAAGCGGAATTAGGCACAAGTTACGAAACGTAACGCCATAGATCTTGCACGCTACGGTCGTACTTTGCTATCAGCATGCGATATATATCGCCAAATTTGAGAAACTTTGAGTGGAGGCGCTTGGTGGTGTAGCCTTGTTTTATAATGTTCTGCAACAATGTTTTGTGACGTTGATTAAAATCGTCACATTTAACACAGGATCTAGCAAATGCTACTAGGCGTGATATGTATACGCCATATACAGGTCCCACTGGAATATTACTGTCCAGAAAGTGATAGTTTACGATGTCGAAATTGTAATCATCTCTTTTGTCATACAGTCGAAGAGAGAGAGAAGGCCCGCTTCATTTTTATAGAGATATAGGTTTAAATACGATGTGCCTGTAGGGTTATCTGTAGTTTCCTTCAAATCCAGTGAAGGTGGATATATATCCTTCACTGCGTCATTTATATAGCGATTATCCACAGCGAGAAGATCGTCTATATAGCGTTTGGTGAATGAGAAGGAACGGGCTTTGAATGGATCGGTTTTTGAAAGCGCCTGCATATAGTCATATTCATAAGAGAACAGATATAGGTCAGCCAATAGGGGTGCACAACTAGTACCCATTGGAATACCTATATGCTGTTGATATATTGTGTTGCCAAATTTCACATAGATATTTTTAATGAGAAATTCAAGCAACTCTATAAAAAAAGAAACATCCCATGAATGATATCTCTTGTATGTAGTAAAGCTAAAGAATGCTTTATGGCTTCCGACATTAATATATCTACGATCAGTTTTCTCGAACACAGATACTATTAATGAACTTAGACGGTCAATAAGGTCCTGATGAGGGATTGTGGTATAGAGAGTCGAGAAATCCCATGTGGATACATGTCTATACGGTATGTGACCTTTAGCATCAAGTTCTTCCGTAAGACATTTTGAGTTTTTCAATATCCACATACATTCAACGCCAGAGTTTTTAGAAATAATGGCACAATACCTTTCCCAAAATGCTTTTATCCCCTGAAGGCCCCTCGTCAACATGGTTGAAAGAAGCTTGGTGGTGCAGCTTCTAGAACCAGCTATGAATCTAGCTTTGTATGGTGATTTATGCATTTTGGGAGTCCTGTATACTTTTGGTGTATCGTTATGTTTGGTTGGAAGACAAATACCTCTTTCCTTGAGAAACGTTTTGTGATTGTTAAATAAATTTTCCAGAGTAAATGCAGTTTGAGAGTAAGTAGACGTATTTGATGACGATATGTTTACATTCAATTCTTCAACCAGCACCTGGTAATAGTAATATTTAGTAATATTTACATATGAATATTATATTATTTGGAGCTTTGTCTGCTGGGACTATGACGAATTTACTCTTGAGATTAGCTAGAACATCTTGCGAATTGGGGCTTCTCAGTACTTGTTTTGCTTGGGGAAAACACCCAATATGGCGGATTGTTTCAACGACCTTGCTCTTGGTGAGGTCCAGCCAATCATCGAGTACTGTAGGTTCAACTTTTTCTCGCTTAGACCAATCAATGACGTACTGTTCTAAAGCAGACAGGACTATCTTCTGGTCGGCCTTCAGATTTATATTTCTCGGCTCTCTATATTTAGGTCCCTTCATCAGGAGTAATCTTAGGTCCTTATCACTCACCACATCAAGGTCACCAGTCACAACATGTTTGTATGGTGTATAGATAAAGTTCGACGATTCACAATCACAACTATAGCCCCCCGACGTGTATAAGTTCCAGTCAAACTCCTTGACAGCATTAGAGTAATTGAATATTTTGGTGGCTATAGATTTAGTATACTTATATGAAATGCAAGGAGGTTCTGTGAACTTAAAATAGTTTGATACAGTATTGCGTACCTCTGGATCATTCAGGATTCGAGGTAAATTAATAATGTCCAGTCCTTTATCTAAGTAGTTGAGTTTCAAGAGAAGCCGATCTTGGGATGTTTCGATTATGTTCACTGGACGATACAACCGAAAATACGCTATATCTTGACATACTCTAGAGATTTTGGGTGGTATTATATTTCCTGAGGACGCAGATTGTTGTATATCTCTGGTTATATGATGTAAAGCTCTCAGAGGTAACGCATACCGAACTGTACGTAAGCTGTACGTATGTACTATTGGGTGTGTTAGTTAAACCCACTAAGTAATTTAAAGTGACATGATCGTGAATCATCGCACTATTAAACTTTCTCCAACCTTGGCTGCGATGTCTCCGCTGATGGGGTTTAAATAGCTGGGTAATATTGGATATATTTGAACGGCGGTTTGTAACATTGCCGAACCCACTGACATTATCATTTAAGCCATACGGAAACACTGACCCAAGTTCTAGCATCCAGAATAGTTCCCGCTCTCGGATTTTTCTCTCAAATCCAAAGGGGGAATCCTTGGTAGATGGATAGACGACGTCTATGATCTGAATACTAAAGTTGTCCCAGCCATGTTCGGGTCCAGAAAAATGCTTACCTATAAGCAATTGCTTTTTCCTAACGGATTTTCCTTGACCATTCACCCTAAGATGGAGTCTTTGGGTGGTCTTGCCAACATACTGTTGACCACACTTCTTACAGGAAACTAAATAAATACAGTTTGTAGTAGAACAACTAAGATCAACATACGAGTTTACAGAATATGAGTTACCAGTTAACGCGGAACTAAATGACGCTGAAATATTAAAGAGTGGACACGTGAGACATCCACGGTGTCCACATATAGAAATCTTGAAAATATTACATGTAGAATTCGGTGCTAAACAATCATCAAGCGCAATGTTACAAGGTTTGATGTCGTGACCTTGCTTTGCGGTCAGAAATATCTGTCATTTGGATTGAAAAAGGTCTTAGTGCATTTCGAACTATTAGGGACTCGGCCGAGAAACCTTCAGTCAGGTTCCTCGGGTCTGTCTTACTATATTTTCTTTCTGTTGTATCCATTATGAGTGCTGGGTGTGCAGGGGCCCGGCCTCGGGGACAACTTGTCCACCAGCAGAATCCAGGCATACACAGGTTAAAATTACAAGCACAACAACACCCTATTGGAACCCTCTATATGCCACTGGACATCTGTGCTGTAAGGTTACAACAATGACGTCATCCGGGTAACCCTGACGTCAGCGAAGAATTCTTCCTTCGCGGAGCCAGGTGTTTGGCACGTGAGCTCACTCACACAGACACGCCAGACCAGGTATTCTCGCGTGCGGCCGGATAACCCGCGCAGGCGTGCGGCCGGGCCGGGGAAAACCCGGATGGAAACACCCGGATGTTAAAGAGGTCCCGGATGTGACAATGAAAGGCTACAGTGAATGACAACCTATGCCAATACACCCTTCTGGAGATTTGATGGCAGATATTCTATGGTTGGTGAATGAATGATCTTTCACAGTGAATGATACTCTATGCCAATACACCATTCTGGAGATTTTGAAATGTCGGGACTACTTTTTCTGTCCGCGGAGGCTTTTTCCCGCGGTCGCATCACCACCAGACCGCATCACCGCGAAGGAATTCGAGGTCAAAGGTCACGTGACCTTTGCCGGAACTATAGTGCACTTGACCTCTGTGGCCTTGAGCTAGTGGCGCCACCTGTCGGAATCAAGAGTTACCTCCCCCGGCAAAATAATAGTCTATATAGCCTTTATATACTACTTATATTACATATGTTAAAAATGAAAATCTTTTATCTTTAGTTTAATTTTGCCTGGAAAAAACAGGTGCCGAATTGTCGCATGTCGAAATGTCGTACCCTTCACTTTGTGCGGAAATGTCGCATGCCGAAATGTCGTGTATCAAAATGTCGCTTATGGAAATGTCGCGAGCCGAAATGTCGCATGCCGAAATGTCGCGAACTAACAGCCGACCGATCTGTTTGGATTTGGATTTGTGCAAGGCTATATTGTTTGGAGGGTGTATAGGAAAAATGTCGGAGTTTAAAATATCGAAACGTATGCACCGACATGTATACTATTTAAACCAGGGCGGTAAAAAAATCCTCCATGGAATAAACTTAAACATGAGAACATTTTCTAATTCATAATTAAAGATACGGTGAAAGACAGATGGAGGGCAAATGTCCTGGATTCATAAATAACAATCACCACTATTCGTTTACAATAATTTAATTATATATAACTACTGTATAAACATCGAGATATTTCTGTCCATTATAGTCACTTCTCTCTTCGAATATTTTGGCATTCTAAATTTTTCATTCAAGCTGGGATACAATATAACAGTTATATTGTATCCCAGATTCAAGTATGAAATTTAAATTATTCTATCAATTTAATTCCTTAAACTAATTTATAAATAATCAAAAGTTTGAATGTTCGATCTGGGATACAACATACTTTATCTCAGGTTCAATTACACTGAAAATAATTCATATTTTCGGGACTGAATAGTGTGGAACCTATAGGCAGTCTGCTATATCAGGTATACAATTAATAGTCACGATTCATCAAATATTCATCGTATTGGATTTTGGGGGTTACCAGTCATCAAAACTTACCACACCACGAACTTACCACGCCACAAAGGAACAGGAAAATGAAATGAACTCGCACTAGGCTGCGCCTATATATTATAATTTTCTATGCTTTCGTAATTGACAATATATGGCTTGCGAAAAAAAAAAATGTTATTAAAAAGGCAAAGTCAGAAGCGAACAAAAGAGGTATACTTCGTTCGTTTCTAGGCTTTGCCTATTTCATGGATGGATGGATGGATGGATGGATGTACTTGGGCACTCCATCGCACCGCGATGGGCACAGGTCGTGCGAACACGCCGTGCAACCCGTTTCCCCCCAACCCGCCCTACACATGATCCCTCTTAACAGTGTCACATAGACACTGTTTAATCCCCACATTCTTATTAAACAATATACATTCTCTTAATTCCCATAACTACAGAAGTATCACATAATATTTCCATCTGTCAAGCCCCCTCATTCTCTCTTCTCGGATCGATTCTTAGTTGCAACTTAATTATCACAATGGACACTCATAATTAAATCTCCCAATTGCCACTCATCCTCCCCATTCACTCAACATTTAATATTTCACCCTATTTCCCGAAATCATAAATCCAGTGCCATGGAAATTTCACCCAGTATTTCTCATTTTCCTCAATGCAATATCCCACTATTTTTCCCTTTTACAGAGTATACCGTACAAACGCGTTCCCCCACACCGCCCTACACATGCTCCCTCATACCAATGACGCATGGCCATCGGTAATTCCCCATTATATCTTTTTTACATCTTTTTCCATTTCATCTAATCTTGATCAGGTCCCTAGTCTTACCTCTATTTCTCTTAATCATCTCTATATATTCACCAATTATTTCACCCATTTCTCTTCATTTTCCCCGAAAATACCCCAATATTTCCCGTCACTGCCTATTACCCGAAATCATGAATCCAGTGCCATGTAAATATCACCCAGTATTTCTCATTTTGCTCAATACAGTATCCCACCATCTCCCCTTCACTGCGCCTAATCATACAGAGTATGACACATGCTCCCCTCATACCATAGCCACTGACAATAAATATCTGTTCCCCTTGATACATTCCCATTCTGTCCTCTATGTCCCTTAATCGTCTATAACTTATACCTCGGTATTTTCACACATATTCATATACATACACACCAGTTATTCAACCAGTATTTCCCTTCATTTTCCTCAATGAAATATCCCAATATATATCCGCTCACTGAAGGTCATATAATCCAATGCCATACTAATTCCACCCAGTATTCCCTCTTATTTTCCTCAATCAATTATCCCAGTAGTTTCCCTTGTGCTTAGGGATCGTTTCCATTAATCGTTTTTTCTTCAGTCGCGAATTTTCTTCAATTTTCTCGATTGAAAAACGATCATTCGTGAATCAGTCGCGAGGATATCGAGAAAAAAAATGAGAAAAAACGATTGAACCTTTTCTGAAAAAAACCATTCTCTCGCGATATCGTTTTTGAATCGTTTACCCATGCGCGACCCGTTCTTGATCGCGAATCTTCAATCGCGAGGGAATCGGGGTTTTTTCAAGGTGCGAGAGAATCGTGAGGCGGAGTAATATCTGACACATAGGCCGTGTTGCCGTCGTACGCCGCTCTATCCTCGAACTGCGAACTACATTTAATGCTGGTTGCGGATTTGTCGATGGAAAACCTATATTACTATACTATACTGTACAAATGCGTAAGATAACCGGATAATATATATGATTCACGATCTATAGTCTCCTACAAGCCGAAGTAGGGCGTATGCTGTTAATATCTAAACACACACCTGTACCATGCTTCCTGTGACGTTCGCGCTCAGATTTACTCTGGCGAAGCGTAAATGACAAAATTACATGTTTATTCAATAATCGTGTGAGTCGACAATGTATTAATTTTCAGTCATTCCCTTCATACTTTCGATAGTTTCCTCATATATTCATGCAACTTGGTATAAATAATACAGGATTATAGACACAATATCTTGTTTTTGTAAATACCGGGTACAGGTCATAAGTGGATTTGAGTTCGTCGTTGATTGCATTATCAGAATGATTACGGCACAGGCTTGATAGAGGTGAGAATGGGCGCATGGCGATAACCCAGAACAGCTTAGCCCTCCAGCCGAGAATTTCTAGGTTAATTAAGGTGAAAAATAGTGTAATTATATATGTATATTTTGTTATAGTAAAACATACATTAGGAAAGGGTATCCATTCATGTTTTGGTACAGTTTTTAAACTATTGAGATGTGAATAAGTTAAAAAAATCACCATCAATTTAAGTTTATTTATTATAAGAATATTCGCGGCAGTGATTTCATATTTATATCAAATACATATCACAATGGTGATTGAATCGCATATAACGGTTGGATTCGCATTTGTACAATACTTTTTATTTTAATTTTACATTTTGATAAATGAACTATGAATGATTCCAAAGGGAAGCTCAAGCCAAAAACCAACTGAATATTATATAATTTCATCTCTTACTGGATTAACCAGTTGTGAAAAATTTTACAAATAGCCCGCGATATATATTAATAATTAAGTGCTTTCGAAGACTCAAAAGCCCCGTATGACAATGTTATATTCAATACAGCGCCATCAATCCACACAGGGAAAATGGTGATCGTAGGACAAAAAACCACGCGTACAGCGAAAATCTGACGAATCAACTCAACATTTCAGCCCGCACAGATGCCAAAAACGTTCACGAAAAATACTACACAAGAAATCTGGAATAATACCAGCTTTAAAACACAGAAATACTCAAAATACTTCATATTAACCACTTCGGTCCAAGTTGAACACCGGGCATTCATCTGGGGCTGTATAAACTTCCTCCTTTTCCAAGGCTGTGGTTTATCTGTTACCTATAATCCTTGTCCACATTAGGTTTCAAATCCAATCTTTATATCCAATCGGGTTAACAAAGTGCGGCACGTTGAAGAAACGTTAAGTTGGCGACTGTTGCCACATGTAACTGCGGTAAATGAGTTCCACCTCAGAATACCGTGAATCAAGATAAAGCAGACAAGTTCCGCGCGATTCGATTGTATTTTTTGGCTAGGAACAAGGCCGGGGACGAATTTCGGTGATTGTTCAGGTGACGACTGGTGATGTTGAAAACTGGGGTCTCGTTCATTTGCTTTCTATTTACATGTTAGGGCTGCTATGAATTCATGGATGTTTATATTTGCCAAATATCCCACTTGGGATAGATAGAACCATATTTAAATAAGCCAGGTTGAAGCCCCCTCCCCCTAAACCTGACAGTGACCCCTAGTCTACTCTGTTCTTGTGGTGGGGATGGAAAGATTCGTTCCATTATTTTTTCTAATGTACCATTCTCTTAGACACAACGGAAGTAACAGCGACTCTAAAAAAAGGGATCAGCTGTTCTATCAATTACAGTGCCGTGATCGCCACACGCGCAACTGGGGGATTTTTAACCTAGGCCTCAATGGAGCGTAACAGGTTTTTCCTAAAAATCTTCTCTCATACATGAGATAAATTCCTACAACTTGGCGAAGTAAAAGATAGTACATCCATTCAAAATATGTGTTAAAATCACTAAGCTGAACTAGCCTTTTTCGAAGTTTTTTTCATTTACTTCTGTGTTAAAATTAGGCTTTTCAGAGGGAGAAAAATCTCCCAGTGACGTCATTGTATCAAAGAGAATACCAACCATATATCGCTTGGCTTTAAACTGTCCCATAATCTTTCTGTTTTGCCCAGCCTAAATATTTCATTTTGATCCAGGGCATGAACCCTATTGGCTTATTTCAAAAGTGGACACGATCCCACAACTATATATTTTGATTGGGGAATATCGGACAATGAATAAATGTAAAAAGTTTCCAAATACGACTCGAAAACTTCGAATAAATTGTAAGAAACATGATTTTTTTTTCTGGTGATTATTGTTTTCATCAATAAATTTCAGGAAGAAAAAAAATATGAAAAAATCATGTTAAAATACCAAAAAAAACCCCGTAAAAATAATTCTTATTTTTTTCTCTGATTAGTATTGATTCAAATCAAAATATGTAGTTGTGAGCTTGTGTCCACTTTTGAAATAAGCCCATTGGGCCGGAGAGCTCCTGTCCGCACCCAATTTTACTGAGGGTATTAAATGTCTTTTTACCCCTATTAGCATTCTCTCATGTGCTAATTTTTGTCACTAATTTTTACCGTAAGCCCACTTATCGTAGGTTGACAAGATGGTTCGGATCAGATCACAGATGAGGCTAACAGGTGATAGAAATCTGTCCGTCCTTCTGTATTTCTGGAGCAATGTTCTTGTTGGCAGTGACCAACTGCTCTAAGCCTAAGGATCTGATGTTGTCTGCCAGAGTTGGAAGACAGTTGGAAGAGTTGGAAGACGCAAAATGTTGCTAATATCAGCATGTTTTTCTCCATGTAGTTGTGGATCCTTTTGACTCGATAGCATGACTAGGAAGTATGAAGACAGTGTTTGAAAGATCAAAGAATACATCATTTGTGTCACATTACAGATACATGTATTCTCCTTTTTAGTTAAAATTGATCTTATAACAATCAGCACATTTTTTATGTTTTCAGTTTGTTCAGTGTGTCAGGCAATCCTAATCTGTGAGAATGGACTTTCAGCACAGAGCTGGTGGCAAGACTGGTTCGGGGGGCCAAGCCTCTGCCTCAGAGTCTAACCGGGATCGTCGAGAACGGC
This sequence comes from Hanleya hanleyi, assembly GCA_036873755.1. NCBI lineage: Eukaryota > Metazoa > Mollusca > Polyplacophora > Lepidopleurida > Hanleyidae > Hanleya > Hanleya hanleyi. The sequence continues at coordinate 24,055 of JAVTVY010010397.1, read as the reverse complement.
TACGACAACTTGCCCTTGAAACAATTGATCTAAATAAGGTACATATCTACAAACTACTGCATCTTGGTAATTCCTCCAAACTTAGAAATTTTTCACGGATTAATAACAACCTAGATGTCAGAAACTATATAGTACTCCCAGGGTAATGTTCTGGTTATTCTAATTCCAATCAATGTGAGGTGCTCTTTCAAGTTTCATGAGGGTCATTCAACTTAATGCTTCATGTATCATGATCATCTGTTCGCCTTGAAAGGGGGATGAGTGGGTGGATTTTATTTCCTTGAGTTATTTTCTGAAGCATGAAGATCCTTGGCAGCAGTTTACATGTAGCTCTCTAATCACTGATAAATCATGTGAAATGGGACTTTCCATGCTTTTTAACAATTTGTGTATCATACAACTTGCCTTAGGGTCATGTGAATACCAGATGACCAATGAATCCTCCAATCTCTGCATTCCACTCCTTGGATATTCCATATGTGTGGTGAACAATATTTGATATTTGACGAACGAGTCCTCAACATGGAATGTGTTCCTGTTAAAGACTGGTATTGTTAAGTAATTGTATCTTTGTGATTATTTATTAATATTTGGTCATTAGAGCATTTCCACAAAGTGGATGCTCTTATGTTTTCATGAGAAACGGCTCCGCCGGATCCGCCGCGACTTTAAACGTGAATATCTCTGAAACCGTTAAATATTTTCAGTTCAGACTTTGTGTGCTATTTCCTAAGGCCTGGGAAATTTGTCTGGTTGTGTTTCGATACCCGCTGCTCACCACTAGGTGGCGTTGTAGTCAGAGCATAAGTAAACCTTTCTGTGACGATTTCGTCTGAACGGCTTGTCTGATTTCTTTGAAATTTTATTACAATGGTCTTGAAGGATGGTCAATGTGCTGAAAAGGTTTTGGTGTAGCTGGCATAACTATAAAGGCAAGTTTTTTGCATCTCAAAAAAATAAATTTTTCGTGAAATGAAAATTTACCAATTTGCTTGGAGAAATATTTAAAAACTATTCTATTCTAGATTGCCAAGCATAAATATAGGATTGCCGACATGATAATTCCCTTTCGGTGCGAACCAAATTGACATTTAAATGAAAAATCTCATTTATCTGACTTAACGACAAAACCTCTATAACCATTATCATGATTAAAGGTTTTTCCATTGAACTCTTACGTGCCATCTCCCTAGGGCTTTAGATCTCACCCGCTTGTTTTTTGTGGCATTTGGTCTTCACCAGGTGGCGCTATAGACATGAATGCATGTAAAAACGTGTAACATCATATCTTCTGAACAATGTGTTTGATTTCCATGAAATTTGGGTATAATGATCTTGCAAGATAGGCAAAGAACTGACAAGATTTTGGTGGTGTTGGCGAGTCATGGAGACTCATTTTTGCATTTCAAAATAAGATTTTTGTTTTCACAAAAATGGAAATTTGCTTCTTCGAGGAAAAGTAATTCTATTTTGTTGAACATGAATGTAGCATTCCTAGTGTTATAATTACCCCTCGGGCAAATTTTGCCCGAAGGGTACAGACCCCTACCTTGAAAAAAAAAGGGGCAGGGTGCTAGTCTGTTGAAAAGGGGCACTTTTTGCGTGGACGAGGAATAAAAGGGCATGTCAGAGGCACTAGTAGTCGCGGCGGCGGTATCGGTATTTTCTAATATCACCATTCATTTCTGTCGATCACATTGAATTGAATTGAATTGAATGAATGGACATCACAAGGATGATACACAGGAAATCTGCTTAAAATTAGATCTGCAGTAAGCACTCCCTAGTTTACTTGTCAGTCATGTAAATCTGAACCCCCCCCCCCCCCGCCACCGCCACCTTCCCCGTCCATTTCCATGTTCTGAGTCATGACCAATCACAGAGCTTCTCCTTGATTTATGGATGTATGTTTGAAAACGTCAATGTTAGGCCACAACTCTGCGGGGAAGACAGATTGACCTCTAGATTCATGAGAGAAATGTCTCCTGGAATTGATCAAAATATATAAAATCTATTATTAATGTTCAACGAAGGTCAATCATCATGGTTTCGAGAGAAGAAAATATTCATCTGTTGAAACAACTTAAAATAGGAGTTTTACGTATACCAAGCACCTGTCGCTCCTAGATGGGCCATACGAGTGACCTGGATCTGCATGAAAACCTGTGTCTCAGTCCAAGCCACAGGCAAGATGAGGAGTGTTTCTTTTTGGATCAGGTTTTAATCGGATTGGATACGGAAGAGTTTGGAATTCACAAGATGTCAACCGAGAAAAATATTTACTGATCATATCAAGAGAGATAGAGAGAGAGAGAGAGAGAGAGAGAGGGGGAATTAAGGTTGATTTGCCATAGGCCTATCCCATATGTATATAATTTCTGAGCAATAACTTCTGAACTGAAATCTTTGAAAATAATGACAAATAGAACATCTTTATTACGGTAGTCCCAAAATGCTACTGAAAAGCAGAGAGTACCATACCTCAAAGTTCACAAATGGATTTAGATGTTTTTATCTTCAAATATTCATTATTTGTGCAAATCATTATACCAGTGAAGCCTGAATATAGATCATATGAATGTTCAACTTGCTGTGATATAGGTAGCTATGATCTACTTCTTTCAAGATACTCATAATTTTCACTGGAATTTGCATGAAAATTTGTTGTTGTTGTTGTTACTGCTAAATGGGCTTTATACTATTCGGATGAAATGGGCTACGTAATATCGCCATATCTCAACAAGGCTTCAAATCAATTTGAAATTTCTGAAATAATGCGGCAGATAATAGATTTGAGATAATATCGGTCCCATAAAATTAGACTGAGTCGACGTCTCCACGTGGCTGCGATCACCAACGAATCGACTGAAGGTTGCAAACCGGAAGAGTTCACCACAAATAAACAGGGTCAACATGAGGCAAACAACAACCAAATTACGTAAGAAGTATTGAAACTTCGAACTTATCATTAAAAGAGCTTAGTACCAGTAATTATCCTTGGTATTTAATCTATAAGTCCGACGTGATTATCAGTGTGAAACAGCGGGGTTTTCCCCGCGACGTACGGCTTTCAATCTCGAGATAACGTAACGAGGTTTCTGACTGGCTAAGAGTACCGCCTTATCAAGGCCAGCCAATCACAACGCCAGTACTTGAATACGTTGCTTCAAGCAAATATGGCGGACAGAAATGTTTCCGTACACAACAACGGTCCTTCGATAAGACAGATTAATCCTTCTTAGAGTTGGGGCGGATCAACGATGTGAAGGAATGGAATTCGGAAATAAACAACCTGTATTCATAAAGTATAGTAGCAGAACACGGCTTTAAGGAAGAGACGGGGCGCGGTCTAAATGGGGCAGGGCGCATTTTCGGGCATCTCAGAAGGGGCGGGGCGCACTCTGAGGGGGGCGGGGCGGAGCGCCCCTCTGGTTTACGCAAGCGAGGGGTTTGGGGTATTGTCGTCGTCAGCGTCGTCTTTCCGTCTGTCTGTCTGTCCATCTTTCTTGTGAACACGATATCTCAAGAAGAATTATAGCCAGGCATTGTGAATTGATACCACATATGTATTGGGTGAAGGGTCAGAAGCCTATTAAAAATGACTGACCTTGACCTATTTTATCAAGGTCAAATTCTAGTATTTGCTATATTTTTTTAAGGATTGAAGCTAGGGTCTCCAAATTCATATTACTTATGTAACTGGTGATTGGCTAGAAGTCTATCCCAGTTGACTGACCTTGACCTATTTTTTCAAGGTCATATACGGTTTATTATGGTCTAACATGAAGAAATATATCCAGGGTTTCCAAATTGATACCATGTATACACCTGGTGAAGGACCAGAGGTGTACTGAAGATGACTGACCTTGACCTATTTTATCAAGGTCAGATTTTAGTATTTGCTATATTCTTGGAAGGATTGAAGCTGGGGTCTCCAAATTCATATTACTCATGCAACTCGTGACTGACTAGAAGCCTATCCCAGTTGACTGACCTTGACCTATTTTTTATAGGTCATATACTGTTTATTATGGTATAACATGAAGAATATAGCTAGGTTTTTCAAATTAATACCATGTGTACATCTGGTGATGCTCCAAAGGTATGCTGAAGATGGCTGACCTTGACCTATTTTATCCTTGACCTATTTTATCCAAGTCAGATTCTATTTAGTACAATATTCTATGAAAGATTATATCTACATTGTACAAATTTATATCACTTATGGCTGGACCTGAAGACTAATGAAGAATATCACTGACCTTGACCTATTTTTAAAAGGTCAAATTCTATATGTTAAGTTTAAGATGTCCAAATTCATGTTCCCTATGCGATTAGAATTGACTTGAAATTTTTTGAAGATGACTGACCTTGATCTATATTTCCAAGATAAAATTACTTGATTGGATTATAAGCTTTTTAAAAGAGTATATTTAGAGCTATAGTAGAGCAATATGGTGAAAATATTGTGCACTTCGAGGTAAAAGCACGAAACTTTGCATAGTAGTAGCCAATGATGGCCCGATCAAGGACCCACACAATTTTTTTCCAACATGGCCGCCAAATTCAAGATGGCCGCCATAATAATGACTAAATACTGAAATTACCTTAGTTCATTGTTTGATTTGTCTCAGAAGCCTAAAACTTGGCATGATGCTAGCTATTGGTGTCTCCGTCATTTTTATACGCCCACCAAAAGGCGGACGTATTATGTGATGGCGGTTTCCGTCCGTGTGTCCGTCTGTCCGTCTGTCCATCCCCCATGTCCGGTCTATATCTGGGACAGTTGTCCATCTACAGTTCTAATTTTTGGTGAGTGGATACCCTACGGGGAGACGATGTGTCGCATACCAAAATGAAGGTCAAGGTCAGAGGTCAAAGGTCACTGGCCTAAAAAACAGGAAATCACTGAAGTGTTCGTGTCCGTTCTATATCTGTGAAAGTTTTCTATCCACAGTTGCAATTTTTTGTGAGTGGATACGCTAGGTAGAGACGATGTGTCGCGTACCAAAATTGAGGTAGAGGTCAGAGGTCAAAGGTCACTGTTGCCTAAAATCAGGAAATCATTTATCATTGACAGTTTTCTATCTACAGTTCTAATTTTTGGTGAGTGGATGCCCTAGGGGAGAAACGATGTGTTGCATACGAAATGTAGGTCGAGGTCAGAGGTCAAAGGTCAGTGTGACGGAAAAATCAGGAAATCATTAAAAATTTCTAATTTTTTATGAGTGGATTCAAAAGGGGGAAATGAGGTGTCGCATACCAAAATATGTCAAGGTTGAAGGTCAAAGGTCACTGACCCAAAAATCAGGAAATTATTGAAAATAACATTTCTTTGTGTGAGTAGATACATTAGGGGGACACAATGTGTCACACATCAAAATGTAGGTCAAGGTCAAAGGTCAAGGTCAGTGTGACCCCAAAATCTTGAAATTGTTAAAAATCATGATTTTTTTAGTACATGGAGAAATTACGGGTAGCCGTTTTGTCATGTACGAAAATTTAGATCCAGGTCAATAGTCAAGATGACCGACACCAGAATCAAGGTGAAAGGTCAAAGGTTATGGGGACGTGATGTGTCGCATACCAAAATGTAGGTCAAGGTTACTGTGACCCCAAAATCGTTAAATTGTTAAAAATCATGATTTTTGTGTCCATTGAGAAATTACGGGGAGATGGTTTGTCACTGTCACTGTGACTCTAAAATAAAAAAATCTTTGAAAATTACTTTGTTTTGTGTCCGTAGATTCATTAGGGGGACAGGATGTGTCACATTCCAAATTGTAGGTCAAGGCTGAACGTCAAGGTCACTGTGACCCCCAAAATCCTGAAATTCATACAAAATCATGATTTTTTTGTGTCCATTGATACATTGACGGAAGACGAAGTGTCTTGTACCAAAATTTAGGTCAAGGTAACTATGACCCCAAAATCAGGAAATCACATTTTCATATGCCTGTCGAAGACGAGGTCATGTAATGCGATGTTGCGTTATGTCCATTCATCCATTAACATTTGTTGTCCATGCGATATCTCTAGTTTCAAGGTATGGAATGGTACCAAACTTTGAGTATACCTCACTCGCATGGCAAAGAGGAGCCATACATTTTGAGATCAATTTGTCCAAGGTCAAGGTCACAGGCCTTCAAAACTGAATGAAGTTTAGCTGACCATATGTGTTAGGTTGGAATATTCTCTCCCCTACATGTATATGGCATTGTACCTCTTTATTAACTCAAGAACAAAGGTTTACTTCATCACTTTCTTCTTCCTTCATGAAAAATTATCTCGTCTGAAAGGAATCCATTTGCAGGAAAACTACTATTTTCTTGTGTTTGAATATTGTCGATTTCAGTGTGGGATATGTGAGCTCTCGGCTCTTGCTTCAAGGTCAACTACTTACCAAGAGTTAAGCTCGTTTTAGTTTATCATTCAATATAAGATGTTATATATGTTACATTCTCAGAAGCACAAAATTGTAGGCTAGCTACCAATTGGAATCGAAGCTATCAAACAACCTTGAAATTTGGACCAATGTAATTCCAGATACTTGGGCGTATATTGAAGCCCCTTGGGCTCTTGTTCATTTAATGTTTCGGGGTGTTGACTACGACTTGAGGGATGTCCACGTCATCTGTGATGCCATTGATGGCGTCATCAGTAGGAGTAGTAGTCAAAGTGGGCATTTGGGGGTGTGAAGGAAGGTGTCTGGGGTAGAGGTGGTCCGAATGGGCCATGTGGTGTGTCAACTTGTAGCTATCTGCATGTAGACGACGAATGGTATGGTATTTTTGTTAAGTCGCATTGTGCTACGCATGCGCAGTTGGGCAGTAGTAACGAAAGATGTCATTTTGGACGTGGGAAATGACATGTTTGGGCAATCAAGGGACCCATATTTGATCCAAATGGACCGGTTGGGGTATCCTAGTGAAGCTTTCGTGGGGTTGTCAGACTGGCGTGTTTTTGATTGGAAGTCGCGCCAATCTGCGCATGGGCAGTTGAGGTGTAGTAAGTAAAGTGGTCATTCTGGAGGTGCGCATGGGTATATTTGAGCGATTGTGGGACCGTTCCTGGTCCGAATGCGTCGTGTGAGGTGTCAAAGTGAAGCCCTCGGTGTGTAGACCACCACTTGAGGGATGTCCACGTCATCTGTGACATCATTGGTGATGTCACCAATAGGAGTAGTATCCAAAGTGGGCATTTTGGGCGTGTGAAGGAAGGTGTTTGGGGTAGAGATGGACCATCTGTGGTCCAAGTTGCCCGTGAGGCGTGCCCAACCCCCATCTTAAGGCATGGACGCACTAACGATGGTGAGTGAGTGAGTGCGCGTGCGCGCGTGTGTGTGTGTTTGTGTATGTGTGTGTGAACATCGTGCTTGGTTAGCCGTTTCTCTTTCGGAAGACATGGAGGCTCTGAAGAGCCGTTCTTTTCTGTTGCTGGAAGACAGAACTGTCATAGCCACAGTGCCAGGTCAATAGAACAAAGACCATCGCGGGGTCCACGAGCCGTTGCTGGTTCCGGCGTGAGCGCTCGTGGTCCATAGCCCGAGCATCAAGGATGGCTTTCATAGTCCAGCATAGTGGTGGGTGATAGCACACCTCGCCATCGAGTCGAGGACCACTTCTGTGAACTCTTCCAGGATCTGGCATCACCCCTCGTTGTCGTCGCCATCTGCAAACATGGACCGAAAACATGGACTGAAAGTTTTTGTTGTTTCTTTTGTTAGAAATTGAAGGGCCACCTCTCATATGGATTTTGCAGCCCATCAACATAATACTTGATTTATATCTCATTATGCCCCCCCTCTAACTAGAGGGGGGGCATATAGCGATCGCTTTGTCCGTCCGTCTGTCTGTCCGTCCGTCTGTCCATCCGTCTGTCCGTCCAAATTTCTTGTCCGAGCAATATCTCGGTTAATATTTGATGGACAGGATTGAAACTTGCATGGAATGTGGCTAGTGCCTCGTAGATGTGCAGCGTTGAGTTTTTTCCGAGTTCCGGTATAATTTTCAAGAGTTATGGCCCATTTTCTGAAATCTCTGTGAATGGGACTTGTCCGGGCTGGATCTTGGTTAATATTGTATGGACAAGTATGAAATTTGCATGATATGTGGTCAGTGCCCCACAATTGTGCAGCGTAAAGTTTCTTCACGTTTCGCTTATATTTTTAAGAGTTATGGCCCTTTGTTCCTGAATTCTTCGTGAATTGGGACTTGTCCGGGCTGGATCTCGGTTAATATTGTATGGACAATTATGAAATTTGCAGGATATATTGTCAGTGCCCTGTAGTTGTGCAGCGTGAAGTTTCTCCGCCTTTCGCATATATTTTCAAGAGTTATGGCCCTTTTTTCTTCAAATTTGTGTGAATTGGGACTTGTCCGGGCTGGATCTCGGTTAATATTGTATGGACAATTATGAAATTTGCAGGATATCTGGTCAGTGCCCTGTAGTTGTGCAGCGTGAAGTTTCTCCACATTTCGCGTAACAGTTATGGCCCTTTTTTCTTCAAATTTTTTGGACTTGTAGGGCTGGATCTCGGTTAATATTGTATGGACAAGTATGAAATTTGCATGATATGTGGTCAGTGACCCATTGGTGTACAGCGTGAAGTTTCTCTGCTTTCGGTTATATTTTCAAGAGTTATGGCCCTTTGTTTATCAAACCTAAAGTGAATGGGGGGGTGGGATATATTTATTTGTCCAGGCTGGATCTCAGTCCATAACCGATTTGGACCAGAAAAATGGCTATATTATATGTTATCCTACATTCCAAAGCAGACAACATAGGTCCTGAAGTATGAAGTTGCCCCAAAAAGAGTGATTCGGGTGCAAAATTCAAAGTTCACTGATCGCTTCATTATTTCACCACCATATACATGTACTCGCAAGGAATGTAGGTCTCATAACCAGGTCACATTTTCAGCTTTGGCGAAAGCCCTGGCGACCATCTTGCATCAAAACATCGTATTATCACTTGTTGGCTGATACTTGGAGTATGTATTATGTGAGGCATGGCAAAAAAAGTGACAGAAACAGAATTTTTATGATTATCCAAATTAGGCCTCCACCAACCAATAAACAACAGAACAATGGCGGGGCAGTGTCGGATTAAAGCGGAAGGGGGGCATACAATCCTTCCTGTGTTATACATTCTTTTTTACAATTACTAATTTTATTAACATTATGGTTTAAAATGGATTGAAAGAACATTGGTGCTGTTAGCGCTGGCATAATCATGTGGCATAGGGTAAAGTCAGCTAAAAATATCTTAGTCTGGGCTACATCAACCCCTGCTTACACACATAACTAAAATGCAGTCAGAGGAAATATGCTGCCACCAGTGTATGGTCAGTATGGAGAATTGCAAGGATGCAAGTGAGCTTGAAGTCAGGCCATTTTGATCAAATAGACCTACTGTAACACTCTGCTTTACCTTTCAAGGCTCATATTGAGGCCTGTATGTTGACCATTCCGGTAATAAAACCTGTAATGGTTGACTTATTGCATAATGCACTTTACATAAGTGGACTGCTTGTGTCAACAAAGTAAACACTTCATTTCCGGAATTAGTGCTATTTCTCTCTCCATTACTGATATAATAATTTGATCCTGTTCCCAATTCCATTTCTGGGCTTCCAGATATCTGGGGATGCATTCTGCCCAATTTTCAATGAATAAAATCACAAATTATCACTCAGTTAATGCTCAGTTTTTCTGTTTTATGTCGAGGTCCCCAGAATTTATTTTGAACTCGAGATGTGAAATTGCACATACCGTTGCATTTTGACAGTATAGTTACAGATGTTGATAATTATTTCTTGAACTGAAAAAGTAGAAAGATTTTTGAAGTGAAACTAATACATACCTGCTAGATGGCACATCCCACCTGGGAAATTTTTACATGTATATCTAATTGAAGTAATCCATTGAAACCACTGATGATTTTCCAATAATAGAGAAGAAAAGCAACTCCAAGTAGGGATGACAATTTCATTCTGTATATTTCGCTATTAGTTATAGCATCTTCAGCAGTGAACAAAGTTACAAACAGCTCCATACACACAGTAAATACAAGGCATAATGTGATCTTAGCCAATACACATTTATGAATAGGTAAGCCAGGCAATTATGTCAGTCAGATTGGACGAATATTAAAATGCTGTCATTTTCAGAAATTGTTAAATGTTAAGCGATAACCTGACAGCGATCTACAAACATGACAAGTGGTGTGATTCAGGTGATACAATACACACTCTAATTGATGAAAACAATACATAATCTGCTTATCTGGCAAGAACTGAGTAAACTGCACAAATGAATAAAGTATGGTGGTATAGTGGGTATGTACCTACATTGAATATTTCTACATGTCATGAAGTTTGGATAAGGACTGTCATTTTTAAGATAATAATCTTGGCAATCCACATCAGAATTGATGGAACCTACAAATGTTGTAACTCGCATGTTTCATAATTGTATATTCCCATGCAAGTTACAACAATTGTGGAGTGTGTATTGTAACACCTGAATCACAGCATTTGTAGATCACTATCAGGTTATCGCTTAACATTTAACAATTTCTGAAAATGATGGCATTTTAATATCCGTCCAACCTCTCATAATTTACTGGCTTACCTATTCATAAATGCGTATTGGCTAAGATCACATTATGCCTTGTATATATACTGTGCATATGAAGCTGTTTGTAACTTTGTTCAATGCTTAAGATGCTATAACTAATAGCGAAATATACAGAATAAAATTGTGATCCCTACTCGGAGTTGCTTTTCTTCTCTATAATTGAAGTAAAATGGTGTGTTCTGATGCATTTTGACAGAATATTTAGACTTTGAAGATATGTAATGATGCACAAAATGAACTGAATTTTAGTGTCATCTGTCTGTCTGTCTCTCTGTCTGCCCATCTTTCTTGTCATACCACATATGCAACTGGTGATGGATCAGAAGCCTAATTATTGAAATTGACTGACCTTCACCTGTTTTATCGAGGTCAAATTTTGCATTAGCAATAATTTTTAAAGGAGTGAAGATGGGCTCTCCAAATTCATCAGATTTGTGCAATTGGTGACTGATTAGAAGCTTACCCCAGTTGACTGAACCTATTTTCTCAAGGTTATATACTTTATATTATGATATAACATGAAATATAGCTAGGCTTTCTAAATTGATATCACATATATGCAACTGATGATGGACCTGATGTCAATGTATATGACTGACATTAACCTATTTTCTCAAGGTCAAAAACTGTATGTTAAGTCACATGTTAACTGCCAACATACACTCCAAATCTATTTGTTGTGGCTGTGGTTGTCTTCCAGAACAATCTAGCGAATTTTGCATGTGTTCCAACAGCCTCATGCTTCAACAGTAACTTAAACCATGCTGTATAGGCTGAGCTGTTGAAACACCCTCCGTTTCTGCATCACTGTCGAAATATGGGTACCATGACAGAGTGATAGATCACAGTCAGTGAAGGTTCCTGATTTACATTGAATGTGGTTATTGCCTAACTAGTATTAGCAGCTTTTACAACAACAACAATTCGCTGACTTACAGGGAAAAATTATAGTGAAAGGTATTTATTTTTTGTTGTTTGGCTTTTTTATTTGCTGGCATTGTTTCAGATAGAATACAACAGCCTAATTCATACAATCAGGAATAACAAGGGGGTTAAAGTCTTTATGTTCAAACTTTCATAGGAAATATAAAAGTGGCAATTTGACATTTTGTTTTTATTCAATTTTTTAATGTCGGTGGGCCCATGAAACACAAAATAAAGTTGGTGTTGCCTCACACTGGGTTTCGCTCATTGGTGAAGAAATCCCTTTTCAGAGGCACTTCTACCAGGGATGATTCCTGATTGCTCATCCTCCAGGGGTATGTGCCCTACCCTCTGTCCCATTCTAAAAAAAATTGCCACCCCTAATAGGGGTTGTGCCCAAATTGGGGATATCTAAAGCCCTGTGAGTACCAAATTATGTGTTACAAAATTATCTGGGGAAATGCTCTTTGCCCATGTTTCACACGAGCTTTAACTGACTTATACATTTGGTATGTTTCTCTTTTTCTTTTCAGGATCCATATTTTATGAAAAATCATTTAGGTTCATATGAGTGCAAGTTATGTCTGACACTTCACAATAATGAGGTAAGACTGAACATTTCATATCTTTCTGTTTTCATTGAAATCCCATATCAAATTCTGCTCAGCTAGCTATATCCTGCAGTATTATTATTCATGTGAATATATTTTTAACAGTATTGAATTATGTAGTGCATGAATACTACATTCTCCTTATTTTTGCCATAAACAATCATAAATCAGGTATGATTATTTTGGATGGAAAAGTAGAACTTTACTGGCTTTACTTACTTGAACCCCTATGATCTCTTTGTCCAACTTTTGTTGTACTGAAGGTAACCATGTAACGATATCTCATTTCTGGTTTACAGGGCAGTTATCTGGCTCATACACAAGGCAAAAAGCATCAGGCAAATTTGTAAGTTGTTTCTATTCATACAACATGTATGATTGATGTATGATACAATTGTGCATTGTCAGTTTGTAAAGAATACTGTTATCAATATGTCTAAAATACACATTCAATTATATCTTCTATTTGAGAAATGAAGTTCAACAAAGTTTTCTAATCTAGTATTCTATCTACAAGTCTGGTTCCATAAAAATAGGTTGTGGTTTTTATATCGGTTCGTAAATTTGTTGCTGTCAATTTTGCGAGTCCATTTCACTGACACTATATTTGTCGTAAATTATATTAGTATCCATGTGTATTGTTGAGAAAACGCGCCTCTCTATCTGTGTTTTGAAAGAGTGGACCATTCTTCAGATGGATGAGAGTAGTTCCCTTATGTTGCTCACTCTGTTCAATGAGCTGGTTGAGGACAAAAAGGGCTGGAAATATAAAACATAGCAACGATCTTGTTGTGCTTTATTATTTTTTTTTATTTTATTATTTTTTTCATTGGAAAAATAAACTGGATGCCCACAGGCTTAAACATGTTGATGAAAGGGTGGATCTGTTGGTTGTTTTCTGCATCAGTGAAAAAAAACCCCCCTAAAAAATGCCCACCTGCATCCTTCATGTCCTTTAGCAAAATGAGCCCATGAGAAACAATTAACTTTGTTTGGCCTTGGCATGTGTACATCTACATTGTAGTATGCTGTATCATGTGCTGTTTCTGTTCATCCAGAGCTCGACGTGCAGCCAAGGAGGCAAAAGAAGCACCTGCACAACCAGCTCCAGAAAAGCCCAGAGTTGACATTAAAAAGTTTGTCAAGATTGGTCGTCCAGGGTACAAAGTCACAAAACAGAGGGATGAAGAAAATGGTCAACAGAGCTTGTTATTCCAGGTACAGTGTCACCATCATCTTCCTGTTGTATACAGCCACTCACAAGTGGTATTTTATTATTGCAATAAATTGCCTGTTTGCTCTGCATTTCTAGATGAAATTCTATCAAGTGTTGTCTGAAGAATCAGCCTATGTTATAGGATGTGAATGAAAAACAAAGTTGTTGTCGAATACCAGAAACTGTATGAGGTGAAAGCCTTGCTATGGAGTTCAGGAGCTGAAGGCATACAGAATTTAATCACATTTCAGAGAAAATTGTAGGGTTCTGATTGGTTGATTGGCCTAGTGTATCAGGCCGTATTGCAAGTTTCAGTTGACCAGAGTTCGTATACGAATTGAGAATTCTTGTATACCAATGCTGTCGAGGACATGCGTGCTCATATACCAACACAAGTAAGGACGCGTGTGCAACACCTGCCGACAAAGACTGTTTGAGACAAATTTGTCTGCACAAGTTTGTGCGAACGAGTATCGCCTCTGCAACAATTTGTGTGAGGGGAATTGCGTATTGCGGACAGAGATAAGAAATAAATTATCATCAGAAGCTTTCTATACCACATAAACATGAATGACAGAATGCCAACTAAGTATTTCATCTACTTTATTGGTCATCGCGAAACAGATGAAAAGGAATCAACACTGCATGTCAGACTACTGTCCGTAGCAGTATTTTTACGTTATTGAGCGTTGATCTTTCTGTCAGGTATGTTTAATACACCAACGAGAAAAATGACTCTTCAATGTGATAAATTCATTATACCAGTCTTTTGCGTGGGTATACAGTCTGTTTTTTTCGTCTCGAGAATGAATAAGTGAAAATAGTTATCTTCTCGACGAAATACCAGACTGTATACCCACGCAATAGCCTGGTATAACTAACAGTATCCATCTATTATCAATGTCAATGTGATGAATGTTCCCAATAAGTGAATGATCTGTGTGTAATATTTATATAATAATGATTCCTGGTCTTATTTGTTTGCAGATTGATTACCCGGAGATAGTAGAAGGGATGGTCCCTCGACACAGGTTTATGTCCGCCTATGAGCAGAGGGTGGAGCCCCCAGATAAGAAATGGCAGTACCTCCTCTTTGCTGCTGAACCATATGAAACAATTGCCTTCAAGGTAAATAGTCTAGGCGATGTGTTCAGATTTTTAGAGGAATTGTGTCATATTGTCTTCAGACTCGGGAGTCAAGCACCACAAGATACCTATTTTAGCCTATATCTAAATATATATTTTAGAGAATATAGTGGTGTAGCGTAACTTTTTCAGGTGGTGGCCATCAGGGCAAGCTAAAAGTTTAAACTGGTTGCCCTCGTGAAAATATTCAACTGTGCCACTATTTTCCAGTTTCAGTATCTACAAATCCTATTTGCCACTTTGCTCTGTTGTAAGCTTCATCTCTATAAAGGCAGATATTATGATGGGGATAGATCTGATGTACAATTAGAAAGATATTTCTCCATCCACCATGAGTTCATAGTAAAAGATTGGACATTGCAATGATTTGATTAGAACCAAATTCACTTGCCATGTCGGGCAAGTACAAATTCAATTTTACTTTGCCCTCAGCAGATTTTGGTTGCCCCGGGCAAGTGGGCAAGTGTTTAAAGTTACACCACTGCGATACTTGCAAACTTTGCCGTTGGGATGACTTCATTATAGAATTGATTTGATATATTCCAGGAAGTATCTTTTGACCCATCTTGAGTTTCGAAATGGTGACGATGAGCAACCTATATTTGTCAACATCTTATTGCCGAGCCGAGTTGTGAACTGCGGTGTGTTGGGTCATAAAGACCGGTCTCTGAACCAGCATTACCTGATATAAGCTCCTGAAATTGATATTTACCTGTAGAATGCAATTTAAAAGAGTGCATTGGGCTGTGTTGACCCCATAGGTGGTGTTTTGGAATCTTCGAGTTAAGAAACACACAATGTGTCACAATCTACGGTTCAGTTTAGGTAATATTATGAATACATGTTACATACAGATAGGACTGTTTCAAAATAGATACATAAGATGGGAGGAAGGTTTCTCAGTTCTGTCATGTCTGTGGTCAGTGGTATATTTGTAGTACTCTATCATGAAGTCCTCCCAACTTCGAAGTAAAGGTAACATGAGTGGCCAGTTTGAAATCTGAGATGGCCACTACTAAAGTGAGATCCATTGCGAAATAGTCACCGTAAAGCTTATCTGAACCATAAAGTATCCGTGAAGCAGCAGGTGTAAAGTTTATATATAACTCAGTTATGGATTTATTGTTGGAAATAAGTTTCAGATTGTGGCCATTTTGAAATCCAAGATGGCCATCTGCAATTGTTGACATTGTTCTGGCATTTTACATTCGTATACCGGACAAATATCATGCATACAACTCATGTATATTTTCCCAAACTGATGAATTGATGGGTCTCTGATAGCCATTTTGAAAAATGGCTCCTGTGACCTACATAAAAAGAGTTCAAGGTTGGTTCACATACAGAAATGATCCCAAGACTCTGATGTAAGTTTACCTATGTGCCAAGTTTCATGCTTTTATGACAAAAGGCACAATTTTCATCAAGCCTATAGCTTTTGCCGCGAAAAGCTCAATATAGGAATCTAACTGACGTCTCTGTGTGTCCGTGCCCTTTTCCTCGTCCCATCCAGGAAAAATAAAGTTTTGGAATCCTGTTCCTGTTCCTGGCTTCTCAGCCTCACCTTAAATCTTCTAAACTAAGCCACGTGCAACTCCACAAACTCTCATATTCTGGGAGCTTACATCGTGCTCCATTTATTCAATCTATCCTCTACCTTCGGAGAGCATGTCCCCACTCCCGGGCACCAAGCCCCATCTTCCATCTTCTAAACTAAGCCTTGCCTGACCCCATACCCTCACATATTCCGTGAGCTTACACATGTTCCACTTATTCAACCTATCCACTACACTTAGAAGCATCTCCCCACCCCTAGGATGCCAAGCCCACCCTCTCTTAAACTAAGCCTTGCCTGACCCCATACCCTTCTATATTCAAGGAGCTTACACCATACCGCACTTACTCAACCCATCCACTATTCTTGGGAGCATGTCCCCACTCCTGGGCTCAAGCCCCACATTCTATCTCCTAAACTGAGCCTATCCACTACCCTCAGGAGCATCTCCCCATCCCTGGGGTGCCAAGCCCACCCTCTCTTAAATAAGCCTTGCCTGACCCCATACCCTCATATATTCCAGGAGCTTACCACCATGCTTCACTTATTCAACCTATCCACTACCCTCGGGTGCATGTTCCCACCCCCAGAGCCAAGCCCACCCTCTATCTCTTGAACTAAGCCTTAGCCGATCCCATACCCTAATATATATTCCGGGAGCTTACATCAGTCTAGACTAATTCAACCCATCCAGTACCCTTTGGAGCATGTCCCCATATCTGGGGCACCAAGCCCCAGCCTCTATATCCCAAACTAGGCCTTGTCCAACCCCATACCCTCATATGTTCTGGGAGCTTACATCATCCTATACTTATTCAACCCATCCACAACCCTTGGGAGCATGTCTCCACACCCGGAGCACCAAGCTACCCTTATCTCCTAAAACAATCCTTGATCGACCCCATACCCTCATGTATTCTGAGAGCTTACATCATGCTAGCCTTTCACTCTTGCATCCAAGACGTTTCCCATGATATGTTTTGATGATGATACACGAAGTGCTTAATGTGGGGTTTCACAGGGAAGACAAAAGTTTAAACCCAGTGCCAAATTTTTAGTTGTCTACCACAAATACTTGGATCTCCGTGCCTAACAAACTGTGGAACACAAATTTTCTTTGGAACAATACCAGGCCACCATAGTTAATTATTAACTTGTACCTCCTGTTTGAAGTTTTCATGTTTGAGATCCATTATCATGGAGTGCTGATCACCCCTGAATAATGAGAAGGTGTGGACTCGGGGATATTGTTATATTTTTGGTCTGTGTGTTATAGGTGCCAAGTCGTGAAGTGGACAAGGATCCCAAGAAAATCTGGTCAGTTTGGAATAGAGAAACCAAACAGGTAAAATTTTATTTTAATATAAATTTATACAATGTTAAATAGAAACATTATGAGTTATGAATGTGAGCAGGATATATTTGTAAAATAAAGATACCTTTCCATTTTCTTAACATGCTTAATGTGCAGAGTTGCCCAGTAATACAATTATACAGGAAGGTCTGGGAAGCTATGTGCATCCATTAAGTTATCACTGACTATTGATGAAATGTCTCGTATGATAAGGTCTGTAATAATTTGATCTCTGCAAAACACGCTTTAATGGAAGCTGATTAAAACAACGAGTGCTCATTCACCCCCATGGGTTCATTCTCCCCCATGGGTTAGTTTATATGGATAGGGAGATCGCGTGCCCTTTCTATACTACTCATCGCGCACTACTCATCGCACATGCGCAGTCGACCCATTCTACTGTAGGGTGTAAGCCTGACCCATGGAATCTCAGGTATCGAAAACCCCAGGTCTCTCGCCCCACCCTATCCCGCGCCACACCTATGCGACCCGCTGTGCAGTGAGTAAAGTGGACGAGGAGGAGGAGGAGGAGTAGGAGTCGGACACGCCACGGATTATACCTGGCCCATGGAATCTCAGGTATCGAAAACTCCAGGTCTCTCAACCCACCCTATCCCTCGCCACATCTATGCGACCCGCTGTGCAGTGAGTAAAGTGGAGGAGGAGGAGGAGGAGGAGTAGAAGTCGGACACACCACGGATTATGCTAGGGAGATAGGCTCTTCTTATAGCTCTAATCATTCACAAATGGGGCTCACAAATGTTCGCAAGAGAACACAGTGGCTTGCGTACCAGTCTTTGTCGATGTTGTTGTATTGATTATATACACAATTTTTTTTCAAGAATATAATTATTTCTCACCTTTTCATACACCACAATGACAGTTGATGTCATAAAAATGCTTTCTATACAACCTACTTCGATCTACATACCCCTCCTCTACTTGATCTGCATCTAAATGACGCAACTACTAGTATAATGTTAAAGAATTCGTCACGAATCTCGGTATGCGGTCCACAGGAGAACTTTCCTCATGGCATTCTCCACACCTGTTGAGTTTTCATCATAGTCCATGCCCGCTCATCTATTTACTGTTGGTTGTCTGTAGACACCCGAATTCCCCCGTGTACCGGCATTCTTGGCGAAAGTTGGTATACGGCTTTAACATTATTGTTGCATCACTTGTCATTTAGATGCAGATCTAGTAGAGGAGGGGTATGTAAATCGATGTAGGTCATATAGAAAGCCTTTTTATGACATCCACTGTCATTGTGGTGTATGAAAAATTGGGGAATAATTATATTCCTGAAAAAAAAAATATATAATCACAACAACATCGCCGAAGACACCCACTGCTACCCAAGCCACTGTGCAAGAGAAAGTGTCCTCTAAATTAATTTGTTTGATATAAATTTGAGAGGTCGTCTAAAATTAATTGAATTTTTGGGATCTTACCCTTATGTAGAGATATGTTAAATGTAGTAAGATGTGTTTGTAATACTTGCCTTTCTTTTCCATTTTCAGTTTTTCCTGCAGTTCGCATTCAAGCCTGACCCCAAGGCCATACAGTCAATGCCACCGCCTCCGCAAATGAATCATAATACAGGCCCTCCCAATTTTGGTCCTCCACATCCTCGCATGGGAATGCCCCCTCCCCCCAGAATGCCTCCCCCTCCTCCCATACCTCCTCATATGCCATCTGGTATGTCGGGTGGCCCACCTGTCAGGCCTCCACCACCTATGCTGCCTCTTGGTGGACCACCGCCTGCACCACCTTCCATCATCCCTACTCCAGGTCCCCCACCCCCTTCTGCTCCACCTCCCCCTCCAGTCCCTCCCCCTGTGCCGCCTCCCTCATCTGGAGGCCCTCCTATGGCCCCTCCTCCACCCCCACCCCCATCTTCTTGATTGTACATTTGCGTACCATCATCCATCCACATCCTTATCCATGTACTAAATGTCATAGCTATAGAATTATCATTTTAACACCAAAGCTAATTTTTAGCTGATATTTATACAGTCCTGATAAAGCTAATGACAGTTGAGTTCTTGTTTCCTATAAGATCAGTTGTTCACAAATGATGTGGGGGAGGGAGGCAGCTTAGTCTTACTTTTCGTTATTCATTATTATTTGAAATAAATTTGAGCCAGCATCATTCGGCTGCCAAGTTTGATAATGTTTAAACAAATGAGTTACCTCCTCTGACAAGATTTTCCAGGGGAGCATATAATTTTCGGCAATCTTGTCCATCGTCAGATTTGATGTGTCTTTGAGGTTGTTGCTCGAATTGAGGTGGGCTAAATCATTTTACTGATATCAGCATATTCATAGCAAAAAATTGCGCTTGGAAAGTGCATCAAAGTAGAAAAAACAGCAAATAATGAAAATAAACGAAAATAGGTAGGTAAAAATAATGTGCGGGAAGTTGACAGGAAACAAGGAATCAAGTGTGTATGGCCTAATTGCAGAAGTATGAAATACGTAGAATTTGTTTTGTATCATAGGAAGTGTTGCAATTAAAAATTGCTCTTCCATCTACTTGATCCTCAATTGGTAGACTTCATTCCTCTCATGTTGGATACATGTACCAGCGAACATTGATGATTATGGACAATGTTAAAGGATACAGGAAATTGTTCGGTTAAACATCACAGATATAACTCTTGGACGTTCTAGAAATCATTGGCCATTGTATGTGATGTAGTGAATAATAAATAGACTTTCTGTCTATTGATAACTGGTATGGTATTAATTCTGTACATAGATGTAATGTAGCATTTAATATGTATGTTATTGTCATCATGCAAAATAAAGCATCGTTGTCAGTTATTTGTATGAGTTGTTTCACTTCACTATGTGGTTCCAATGATCATGATGGTATGGCAGACTCTATGTACATGTATATTGTGTAATTGCAGCAGATAACATTGTGGAGCTTATCTCCAAGATGAATGGAACATAATGTTATGTATGTATTACTGAGAAACTACTCCGGCACCATTTCAAACATTCATATCTCTGAAATCGTTGGAGATTTTTCAGATAAAATGTTTTGGTTATCTAGCTAGGTCTGGGGAATTTGGCTGGTTGTGTTATTATCCCCCGCCGGGCTAAAAAAACGTAAGTCATCAAATCCGATGGGATTAGTAATTACTTCTACCTCGGAAACCAAATAATACACTTTCACAACATTTTAGAATGAAAGTAATTTCGCCATTTGATTACTGTTATCCCAGTGAGCAAGTGTCCCAGTCCACCCTGAGTGCATGATTTTTCCCCGTTTTGTCAGAAATACGAATACATACATCTGAGATAACTCAATAGTTAAATAGTCGCTTTGTCCATCCTCCATCAATAGTACCAAAACAGCAATGAAGTACCATAGAAGACTTGGTATAACAAGATATCATCCTCAGTCCTGAACATTTACAGGACTGCTCAAAAGAAATTTTTTGCCAGGCACCTCTTTAATTGTGCGCCATCTTTGCCGCTATCTGAGGTTCGCCCACAGTGTTGCTGCCCTATGGAGGTCACCTGTGGCGAAGATATTGTTCTCGGATGTACATAATTGGATGAATGGATGGAGTCGAGTTCAGCGCTCAAAGTGAACGGACGTGCTTTTGTGCCCTGCCAACCCAGCCAAGCTTTCCCAGCCTTTGTGTTCCTCTGCGGTCTTTGTTCCCCGGCCTTTACAGGATTACCTCAACTACAACAACAGTGGGAGAAACCAGCCAGCCAGAGCTAAGTTTTGAATTCAATTTTTGCACCTAGACTAATATTTTCTATCACTAAAGTCACCCCTTACCAAATACCAACTAGTCCTGATCTAAACAAAAACAAATCAAACAATGGAAGCCTCCCAATCCACCGTTAAAACGACTAAAAGGAAACTCTCAGAAATCAACACTGATCAAACCCCACCTCACAAAAAACACGCACCCTGTCCCAAATCCCCAAGTAGTCTAGCAAATTTTATCGCCATCATTCATAGTTTAACTCAACTGAGAGCATGTAAATTCCCAAAGGCCAAGGTAGCAAACGATCTCAAAAAATGTGCTGGTGACGTACATCAAATCTTTGAACTTAGTAGTATACAATACCCGAATTGGCGTAATAGCGCCTCACTGCGCATGCGCAGAACCTGGTGTGACGTCATAAGTGTAGGTTTTGTGGCGGTATTGGGGCGGTGTGCGCATGTGTGATGTGTGGGAGGTGGGTACAAGATGGCCGCCATGTGGGAGGTGGGTACAAGATGGCCGCCATGTGGGAGGTGGGTACAAGAGCACGCCATGTGGAGGTGTGGGTACAAGATGGCCGCCATGTGGGAGGGAAGGCATGGCCGCCATGTGGAGGTGGGCGCATGGCCGCCATGTGGGAGGTGGGTACGCATGGCCGCCATGGAGGTGGGTACAAGATGGAGTGCGCATGTGTGATGTGTGGGAGGTGGGCGCCAAGATGGCCGGCCATGGGAGGTGGGTACAAGATGCCGCCATGTGGGAGGTGTGGGAGTACAAGATGGCTGCCATGTGGGAGGGTGCGCCAAGATGGCCCAGTGTCAGTCAGTGCAAGCATATGAGGGCAAGATGGGCCGCCAGTGTCAGCCAGTGCAAGATGTGGGAGGTGGGCACAAGATGGCCGCCATGTGGGAGGTGGGTACAAGATGGCCGCCATGTGGGAGGTGGGTACAAGATGGCCGCCATGTGGGAGGTGGGTACAAGATGCCCGCCATGTGGGAGGTGGGTACAAGATGGCCGCCATGTGGGAGGTGGGTACAAGATGGCCGCCATGTGGGAGGTGGGTACAAGATGGCCGCCATGTGGGAGGTGGGTACAAGATGGCCGCCAGTAGTAAAATGTATAAAAGGAGTTGATTTTTAGGGAAAGGATGTATTCAATCTGACTTACCTGACCTGACTTGATCAGCCAGCCAGCCAGCCCGCCAACCAGTCCTCCTGCCTGCCTAGCCGCTTGTATGAGACGAAAAGCATGAGACGTGGAGAAGATTTTCCCTTTGATCCGGCAGTACCTCCGGTTGAAGTCTTGCCTGAAGATGAGCGTGTCAGGGACATTTATCAACGTCACTGGGCTACCATACGCCATTGTTTCCACCGTGACCGTCGTCTATTGGACTTGTATAATTTTCGGTTGGAGGACCTCACGTATCTTCCTATTTACGCCGACAACATTTTTAAAGATCAGGTCACTGCCTTCAAATTGAATGTGACATTTGGGTATATCTTACGGCACAAAAAGACGGACCAGCTGCGGTATTTCTATCCGAGTAATAATTCGTATGTGTTTGACCAGCCATTCACCATCACGGATGCCATTTCTCTGGAGCCGGTGGTCGAGCAACTCACTACATTAGACCCGTTGGAGTGGGCCCGCCTGCAACGTCCCAATACCCAATGGTTGGTGCAAATGGTGACTAACGTCACATTTTTCGTCACGAAAATGAGAGATCATCCTATCGGAGCTCCTGTACTACTGCCTCCGTGGTTGCTTCATCGACACGGTCTGTATGCATTAACAGTAGGGGTGAAGGGACCCTACAAAGACCGGAAATGTCTGTTTCGGTGTTTGGCCGTGCATGTGGACGAGTGTGACCCCCGGAGTTGTGACACAGTGGCCGATGGGTATTGGGAACAATATTTAGAGCAGCAAGACATGGATAAGCGGCACTTCCGAGGTGTCCCCTTCAAGCATTTGGATGACGTGGAGTCCCTGTTTCATATTAATATCTTTGTCTATCGATTACGACGGGAGGATGACGATACATTTGTGGCTGAATTGGTTCGGCGATCCACAGAACGGTATGCTGCTACGATGAAAGTGAATGTGTTCGACGACAATGGCATGAGTCATTTTTCGCTGATCTCCAATATGAGCCAGTACGCTCAGTCTTTCAGTTGTGCCCAATGCCATCGGGTGTTTAAATACTCTCGCGACTTACATCGCCACGAGAAAATCTGTGACAACAGTGTGAAGCGAGTCTATCCGGGTGGAGTGTATCATAATGCACCTACTATTTTCGAGGAACTGGCCGATGAGGGACTCATCATACCGGAAGAGCACCGTTATTTTTCCTACCGGGCGTGCTATGACTTTGAAGCCCTGTTGGAGCCCATGGACCTGTTTTCTGCCAAAACACAGTGGACGCAGCGCCATATTCCTCTGAGTGTCAGTATTTCCAGCAACGTACCTGGCTATGACGCTGCTCCGGTGTGTTTCGTGTCCACGGGCAACTCCCATGAGTTGATTACCCGCATGATGGAGTATTTAGAGCAAGTCAGTGCGGCTAGTACGGCATTGTTGGTGGTGAAGTTTCAGCACGTCCTGGACCAACTGGACGACCGCATTCCTGTACCCGGTGTAGCGTTCAGCGATGATGAAGAATCCGAGTCCGAGTGTGAGTCCCTGCAGTCGCAGCCCCTGCAGGCGCGGGATGTTCCTCTACCTAAACCGTATGCGGAGAAATTGAAAGTGCGCTTCCTACAATACCTAAGTCAGTTACCGGTGCTCGGCTTCAATTCGGGACGCTACGATTTGAACATGGTGAAGGAATTTCTCTACCCTTACTTGGCCCAGTCCGATACCCTCAAGTCGGTGA
>JAVTVY010010396.1:0-44904 GCA_036873755.1 Hanleya hanleyi | reverse complement strand
GGAGGTATCAATGTGTAGCTCTCGTGGGGGAGCATCCAACTGGATGGGTGTGGGGTGGGAATATCTATCTGCACAGGCTCAGTAGACAGGGCATGAGAATGGACGTTTTGAGGTCGAGACGGACCCATAGTGGTCCGACTAGCCCGTGGGAGGTCTTATTTTGAAGTTATCGTGGGGTGTTGTCGGATTAGCCTAGTGTCTGGTCCGGTTTTGTCATTCTGCGCATGCGAATTTTGGCCGTAGTATAGAAAGCAGGCATTTCGGGAATTCGTGGTGGTCTGTTGAGTGATTGAGGGACCATCCCTGGTCCAAATGCACCGTGTGGGGTGTCATTTTGAAGCTCTCGTAGTGTACACCACGACTTGAGGGATGTCCATGTCATCTGTGACGTCATTGGTGACGTCATCGGTGGGAGTAGTAGCCAAAGTGGGCATTTTGGGGGTGTGAAGGAAGGTGTTTGAGGTAGAGATGGACCATCCTTGGTCCAAATGCGTCGTGCGAGGAGGCTGCCTATAGATGGCTGCCACGCCATTTTGGAGATGTTGAACCATACGTAAAAATTAATGGAACATCACTGAAAATTGTTTAAGTAAGCTAATTAGCCACAATCCGTGAGAATTTCGAGTAATGAAAAACGTAAAATTATGGACATACCTAGTAAGGCCAACCCGAATAGAGCATTCTTGACCTTTTTGCAATTAAACTTGAGGAGAAGGTGCTGGAGATTGGAACTGACCTCTGCCCGAGTTTGGCCGCCATCCTGAATTTGGTAAAAAACTTTATCAATTGGGCAGCGGCTTATTCTCTTGAACTCTGAGAGATACAAGGTCACGTGACCGTAAGTGGGAATGTATTCCTCCGCGGTGATGCGGTGATTTGGTACACAGGTCCCACATGGGGCCTAGTTGTACAAGATAACTTTTTTGGTTACGCTTCAAAAATAATACGGTATTTCAGAGTTGTGACGTTGCATCACAAGAGTAGGAGGATCAAACGGTGGGGTATATTCTATATATTGACTATAGAAAATATCCATACCTTCACCTTCTATATCAAGGAGTTCAAATGATTCCGAATTAAAATGTATTTCTTCAAATTTTAAATCAGTCCATGCCATTGCAAGTGAACTTTTTTGGTTACGCTTCAAATTAAGACGGTATTTCAGAGTTGTGACGTAGCATCACAAGAGTAGGCGGATCAAACGGTGGGGCATATTCTATATATTGACTATAAAAAAATATCCATACCTTCACTTTCTATATCAAGGAGTTCAAATGATTCCGAATTAAAATGTATTTCTTCAAATTTTAAATCAGTTTACTTTAGTCCATGCAAGTGAACTGCCCCACCGTTTCGTCTGCCGACGGGTCGGCTACACGAAGGGACGTCACTCTTGTGACACAACATCACAACTCGACAACTGTAGACTACTGCGTGTTTCGATCCAAGAGAGATAATCAGGATTCAGACACTTTCAAAGTTTCAACATTACTGCACAGACCGGCTCCCTTCAGTATTAAGTATTGTACCATCTTACTATTTTCGAGCATGGTATCTTAAAAGAGATAACTCAAACTAGCCCAGTAAACAGAACAGAATTAGCATTCGTTCCTCATTATAAAATCTTAAGTATGTTTCATAGCTCATGCGAAAGTGTCAAAGAGATTTGTCTTCGCTTCCAGTACCCAATGATGACACGTGCGAAAAAAAAATACTACAAAACGAAGATGAAGGATCCTCTGGACATTCACTTTCAGACTAACTTTGCTCATTTCACTTGTACTATAACAACCGGCATCAAGTACAGTTTCTAGAAATCTTGAAACTCCTGAAACTTAGAAGATAATATCTTGGTGTTTTCCAGAGTCCCCTTTTCGATCTTTTTCGCTCAAATTCGAAAGTATGCAAACATAATTACAAATCATTCGTTTGTTCTTAGTAACAATGGACAAAAAGATCCTCTTGTCATTAGCTTAAAATTATCGGACAATGGTGGGCGCTAAGATCCTTCAGGATCTCTCGTTTTATATCTCGGCCCTCGTATTGGCGGCATTCAGTTTAGCTTTATAGCGTGAACGCTTCGGTGATGCTGCCAGATGAAGTATAGGATGATTTCACCAAATCAAATTGTGTCAGTCAAAATAGTGAAGTTAGTTTTATGTACCCATTAGTTTTGTCTTTCAAGCGGATCATGTGCATATATAGCCAGTGAGTGTTGCAAGTGTTTTTGTCGGGTGGTCTGTCGATTTCGACGATTGCAGTACAAATTGCGTGACCTCTCAATGACCTCTGCTCACTGCCTCAGTGAATCGGTCATGCATAATGAAATCTACAGTTGTCTCAACATCTACCAGCATTTTTAACAATCGACGACTTAATAATTATGCACATCAATTTTCTGAACTGTAGAGATCGTGGTACTCCCTGTGAGAAATAGTGATAGTATTATCGTACCAATATCTTTAGGCCAAGTTTAGATGGGATTGTGTTGCATGTATTTAGTTTTCTGCGGCGGAAAATCTCCTTAGGCATACCTTATTCCTGGAGTCGTCCAGCTTACTCTTCCAAAAGGGAAACGAGCAAACGGCCAGCGAGTTCTTAATATCGGTGTATGACCTGGAAGCAGGGTACCACTATAAACTTCATCGAGATGTTGCAATATTTTAAAGTGTAAAACAAGTTGGAAAGCAGCAAACAATTAGACTGCTGAATATTATATACGTTATTCAGGATTCTTTATTGCATATAGTAGAGCAATATGGTGAAAATATTGTGCACTTCGAGGTAAAAGCACGAAACTTGGCATAGTATAGCCAATGATGATCCGATCAATTTCTGATAAGGACCCACACAATTTCTTTCCAACATGGTCGCCAAATTCAAGATGGCCGCCATAATAATGGTCAAATACTGAAATTAACTTAGTTCATTGTTTGATTTGTGTCCGAAGACTAAAACTTGATATGATGCTAGCTTTTGGTGTCTCCGTTTTTTTCCATTTAATGTTTCGGGGTGTAGACCACGACTTGAGGGATGTCCACGTCATCTGTGATGTCATTGGTGACGTCATCAATAGGAGTAGTAACCAAAGTGGGCATTTGGGGGTGTGAAGGAAGGTGTCTGGGGTAGAGATGGTCCATCCGTGGTCCGAATGGACCGTGTGGTGTGTCAACTTGTAGCTCTCTGCATGTAGACGACGAATGATATGGTGTTTGTTGGAAGTCGCATTGTGCTACGCATGTGCAGTTGGGCAGTAGTAACGAAAGATGTCATTTTGGTCGTGGGAAATGACATGTTTGGGCAATCAAGGGACCCATCTTTGATCCAAATGGACCGGTTGGGGTATCCTAGTGAAGCTTTCGTGGGGTAGAGTCAGACTGGCGTGGTTTTGATTGGAAGTCGCACCAATCTGCGCATGGGCAGTTGGGGTGTAGTAAGTAAAGTGGTTATTCTGGAGGTGGGCAGGGGTATATTTGAGCGATTGAGGGACCATTCTTGGTCCGAATGCGTCGTGTGATGTGTCAACATGAAGCCCTCGGTGTGTAGGCCACGGCTTGAGGGATATCCACGTCGTCTGTGACGTCATCGGTGACGTCATCAGTAGAAGAATTAGCCAAAGTGGGCATTTTGGGGGTGTGAAGGGAGGTTTTTGGGGTAGAGATGGACCATCCGTGGTCCGAATGGACAGTGTTAGGTGTCATCCTGTAGCTCTCTGCATGTAGACAACGGATGGTATGTTTTTTGTTGGAAGTCGCATTGTGCTACGCATGCTCAGTTGGGCAGTAGTAACGTCAAGATGTCATTCAGGGCGTGCGTGGGAGTGTGTTTGAGCGATTGAAGGACCATTCTTGGTCCGAATGCGTCATGTGAGTTTGGTGTGTAGACCACGACTTGAGGGATGTCCATGTCATCAGTAGGAGTAGTAGCCAAAGTGGGCATTTTGGTCGAGTGAAGGAAGGTGTTTGGGGTAGAGATGGACCATCCGTGGTCCAAATTGCCCGTGAGGCGTGCCCAACCCCAATCTTTAAGCATGGACGCACTAACGATGGTGAGTGAGTGAGCGCGCGAGCGCGCGTAGTAGTATACAAGGAGTAAATCATTCAAGTAGCGCCTCACTGCGCATGCGCAGAACTGGTTGTGACGTCAGAAGTGTGTCTGTGCGCATGCGTGAGTTGAGATGTGAGTGGGTGGGTTCAAAATGGTGGCCCTTAATTTTCCTCGGATGGCTTAAAGTCCGCCATTTTGAACCCACCCACTCACCCTGTGCACTGATTGACCTGGGTGAGTGGGTGGGTTCAAAATGGTGGCCCTTAATTTTCTCTCGACGGCTTAAAGTCCGCCATTTTGAACCCACCCACTCACCCTGTGGACTGATTGACCTGGGTGAGTGGGGGTGGGTTTAAAATGGCGGCTTAGCTGGGTCCGCCATTTTGAACCCACCCACTCACTGGGTGAGTCTATGAGTGAAGATGAGGGGTGGTGGGTAATGTGAGTGGAGTGGGTTTAAAATGGTGGCCCACTATTTTCTTCCGACCGCTTAAAGTCCGCCATTTTGAACCCACCCACTCACTTCGTGGACTGATTGACCTGGGATGTGAGTGGGGTGGGTTTAAAATGGTGGCTTAGGGTGTTGTGTGTGTAAAATAAGGGGCCGGCATTTTGAACCCATCCCACTCACCGGAAAACGTATAAAAGCAGTCGATTTTTAGGGAAAGGATGTATTCATTGGACTACTTTTGCGTAGCACTGTGACTTACCTGTCTGCCTGCCTGCCTGCCTGCCTGCTTGTTTCACCTCAGTCATCCAACCATTTTGCCTACTTGCCTATCCTGTTGTATGAGACATACTTTTTTCGATTTTACCAGTGCCAATTCACTAGACTATTACTCCGTAATAGTTTATCACCAGCCCGAAGTCATGGCGTCATCATCATTATTATTATTTTTAGCGAGGCTTGCCAAGTACCGTGTTCGTCTGATTGACGAGATGGAGCATGTGGGTGACTTATGTGATTTCCTTATGACGGAGGAAAACATACTCCTGGAAGAGCGTGTCGAGGAAATCATGGCGGAGAAAACTTTTTCAGCACGAAACAAAGCTCTCATCGATGATGTACCGCACTTTACCTACTATGGATGTCTAGCCTTCGTGTCGGCGTTGAAGATCACGGGAAATGGCGAACTAGCAGATCTATTGGAAGCCGACGACGACGTTCTACCAGATGAGGATATGTTAGTGGTGGACGAAGAGCGTACAGCGAGCAAACGTACTAGCTCAGAGAGTGCTAAACGTGCTGGGCGACCCAAACGCCCCCGTCTAACTCCGTTAGTAATACCTGAGCCAGTAGTACCCCAGCAAGTGCCTGTGAAACAAGAACTTCCTCTGTCTGTGCAGGAGATCAACAATCTGATCGACGCGGCTCACCAGGCAGCCCACAAGGACATTTGGGAGCTCTCACCCTATTTGACGGTCAGTGTAAAAGATGAAGAAGTGCATTTTAATGCAGCGGGCTTTAACGACAGACCTGGTAAGCATATTGCCATGAATTTGGACACCTGGCAAAAACTGGAGACCCTTGATTACGCCATTGATGCGGTTATTCGTGACCAGGGAAATGACGAAGCGAAATTTCCTGTGGGTGACGACATCTATGTGAGTTGTGCTTATTTCAATGACCAGCTCCTGGTGCATATTCGAAAATGGCGAAAGCGGTTAGATACACAAGAGCTGGTTGCTTGTCCTCAAGGGGTGACATTGAAATTAACAGCGTGGCGGGAGTTGCAGAGTCTAGCCAGTACAATTCGTCAAACTCTGACCTACCAGGTGTCGCACTATATATATGAGAAGTACATCGAGACAGTTCTGCAGCTCATCAGACCTCACATGAACACTCTGGTAGCCTCATACGCGACCCTCACTGAAGCACTACAGGCTGTGACCGAGGCGGAAATTGCCACGGCAGTGGTAGCGGCTTGTCCTTCCAAAATCCCACGTGAAGAGATTGTGACGTACATCTATGTGCACCAAGGACGGAAATATGATGATGAATTCAAACAAGTCTTGTTGACGAACTATTGAGGAGAACAAGGAAAAAACATTGACCCTACCCATTTATTGATCTGGAGAGCGTATAAATTGTATTTAAAATTTCAGAGTTTTTTCACTGTTAATTGTATTAAAAAAAATGTCAATACTCAGATATAATTGTATTAAATTCAATTGTGAATACGTTCATTGTGTGTTAATAAAAATAGTGTAGAAAAAATGCTTTGTGTTCATTCGTTTTTTCCTTTTTTAATAGTCAAAATAGCTCCAAAACGTCTATTTTCCATTCTTGCGCATGCGCAGAATGCTGATAGTTCAACCCACACCAGTCCATCAGATGTCCCTTCATCTCACCTTCACATTGATACCTTACTCGGCTCCATCGGGTCACTAGGGGCTCTCCTAGTTCCAAAAAAGGCTATTTTCATAGCCTTCGGCCTTCGCGCATGCGCAGAATCACCCTAATTCAACCCCACACCCAGTCCATCAGATGCCCCTTCACATAAGCTTCAATTTGATACCTCACTCGACCTTATTGGTCCATTTTTAAAATAATTTTTTTTTGGCTATTTCATACCCGGATAGGGTGATAATTTACACCCTTTTTTCACTAATTTCAATTTTTAATTGTTAAAAAAACATAGAAAATGAAAAAGATTTTTTTTGGCACCATGAATCTTTTTTTCCTTTTTTATTATTAAAAAATTTTTTTGGGTTATTCACAAACCGTCCCTCACCCTCCTCCCCCTCCTCCCTTTCCCCTTTCACTAATTTCAATTTTTAATTGTTAAAAAAACATAGAAAATGAAAAAGATTTTTTTTGGTACCATGAATCTTTTTTTCCTTTTTTATTATTAAAAAAATTTTTTTGGTTATTCACAAACCGTCCCTCACCCTCCTCCCCTCCTCCCCTTTCCCCTTTTTCTCCCTTTTTTTTCAATAATTTGAAAAAAATAGTAAAAAAAATTTTTCTTTGATTTTTTTGGGGTGAAAAGAATGATGGGAATCTGGTGTTAATTGGGGTGTGCTTAGGAAAGAAGTTTCCCTTTCGGAAAGATGGGTTGGCCCTGAAAAGGGACGTTGATAGTGTGATACGACACTAGGCACGGTATATCCGTTTCACTCCTCCGACATGTTTTCTGCATAGGGGGCATTTTATTTTCAGATGGGACTCTCCGGCATCAATGCAGCGACACATCGCCCCTTCACACGTCAGGGTTACCCAGCAATTCTTACATAGGCAAAGATGTCCACAGGGTAACACGGCGTATCAACTTTCCTCGTCCGTGCAGATGCTGCATCGTGTTTTTTTCTCTTCGACACGGCGTTCTTTCTTGAGTATGGTAATTTGCGCCTCCATCCCGTTCATCGTTGTCTCCATCCCAACCATCCCTCCCCGCATGGCGATAATCTGTTCATTGAGTCGGATTATCTCTACTTCATGGCGACAGGTTTGTGGTGTTTCTTCAGCTGAAATTGTGGGAGTTTCGACAATGGTAGGAAGTCCGGCTGTATGGTCTTCAGTCCTTATACTTTCAGTGTATACAGGCGGTGTCATCGTGGTTGTTGTTGGAGGTCGACTAGTATTTAGCCAGGGCAGCTCGTCGCCGTCTTGTCCCCCACCTTCCGTCACATCACTGTCGTTTTCTTCCATTCTGTGTATTTCTTGGTCCTGTTGTTCACTCAGCCTTCGCATCCGTCTACTTTCTTCTGTTCGGACATCTTCCCGCAGTTGTTGTGCGAGTTCTTCGGTACTCCTGATTAACGTGGCTTCGTCTTCAATCACGCGCTGAAAACTGGAGATAATCGTCAAGCCCCCTCCATCTTCTTCTTCATGGCCAACGATCTCTCTGTGTTCTTCTGTATGATCAATTCTCGGATCTCGAGTCGCATGATGTGTAAACAGGGGGGCACGTCGTCTTCTAAAACTCATGATTGTGTATTGGTGAATAAATATCAAAATTATACGCTATTTATAGTCTAGTGGGAGGTGAGTACAAAATGACGGTGATTCACAGGCCTTCATTTTGAACCCACCCACTCACCGGTGTCAGTGAGTGCAAGACAGGCTGACCCACTGTATAGTGATTGGGAGTACAAAATGACGGTCATCCACCGACCACCATTTTGAACCCACCCACTCACCGGTGTCAGTCAGTGCAAGAATACCACTGTGCTGTGTACCCTTGTCCCAAGCATTAAATTTCTTATTATTTTTTCGATAAAACCCGTCACAATTTTCATGGAACTA
Source organism: Hanleya hanleyi (assembly GCA_036873755.1). Taxonomy (NCBI): domain Eukaryota; kingdom Metazoa; phylum Mollusca; class Polyplacophora; order Lepidopleurida; family Hanleyidae; genus Hanleya; species Hanleya hanleyi. The sequence continues at coordinate 36,608 of JAVTVY010010396.1, read as the reverse complement.
TTAGACGACTGGCACCCAGAGTCTACACGTTTTATAGTCAGGAAAATTAATTTATTTTCCAATGTATCTGGTGTTTCAGACTCCCGTACACGATTTTTATGGGTTTAAAATCAATAAAAATTAATAAATAGCGGTAGTGTGTAGCGTTAGACGGTTAAAATTTTAAAATACAACACATTGAATTGCCTGAGTGCAACTTGCAATAAAAATATAGGTGCGTTGATAGTTATTTTAAAATGACAGTCGTTTTTAAAATGAAAAAGAAGCACAAATATTGACAGTGTCGTAAAAATATCTCACACAGCTAGAGTGTTCTCGCGGTCGTCCGCGTGTTAGACTATAAATAGCGTTGTATTTTTAATTATTCACCAGTACCCAGTCATGGAGTCACTACCGCTGACTGAAATCAAGGATATTGACGACTTCATCACCCATGATGAAAATCAACTCTACGGGAATATCATAAGTTTGGTAGATCATGACCAACCCTGGATAACTGATATATTGGGAGAATTATTTCCTCCTTCACCTGGGAACCAGCCTGCTTCAACTTCAACCATACCGGATGTTTTTCCAGCCGTCGACCCCTGTTTTGACGAGCTACACGCCGAGTTAGAAAAGATGTTGAAATCACCCCCAGCTCAAGACGAATCGGTACAAGAGAGAGAAACAGAGGCAAGCACCCAGGCTACAGAAGAAGAAAAACCCGATGCCAAGGCAACAGAGAACAGAGGAGAACATTTCACCCAGAAGAAGAAGAAGAATAAGAGGGTACAGAAAAAAAGAAAAGATGTCCGGCTACGCGAGAGGGAAGACAGAACAGATACAAGGGCCAAGAGAGAGAGGACAATAAGACCCCCCCTCCAAAAAATGCACGATGAGGTGTATTATGTATGGGCGATCTCCACTTCAACATTGGGCTGTAACACAGAACGACAAAGCCAATTATATCTACCCTGCGTGGAATGTTCTAACCAATTTGCCCGGTTTGCCATATCCCCTTGTGGACATCAGGCATTGTGTCAAATCTGCATCCATCGTCGGGCCCAAATACCTACCTGTGCAGAAGCCAATCATCCTCAACCCTGTCAACTATTACCTTTGACCTGTACCGTATGCGCTGAGAGAAGTCACCGACTCCAGATGCCCTCAACCATGTAATTTATTACATATAAAAAAAACTGTCCTTTTCAGGACAATTATCTTTTCCGAAAGAGAACTGCTAATCATTGCACATAATTAAACACGAGATCCCCACACCTTATAACCCCTGTGTTCATTCAAACTAAAATACCCGTTATTCATTCGGGCTATTATCAAAAATAAATTACCCATTATTCGGGGTTATGTCCCCCGGTTGAAAAAAAAAATAACAGTCCGTTATCGCGCAGACTGAGTATTAATTAATGGGGCAAAAAAGAAAAAAATCCTCTGTTTGATATGTGATAGAGATCGGTCCTGACAAGAACCTTTTCATATAGGCCAGGGATTGTTTTTTGATTTGCTAAAGAAAAGGAGTAATGTAGGACATTCTGTGCGTTAAATTCATGTGCTAGTATAGAAGTTTCCTCCCTCGGAAGGACTGATTTGCCCTGAAAAGGGCAGGTATTATTTGTTTTCCCAGTTTTTATTCTGGGGAGAGTAGCTTACATCTCAGTTGTACGGTGACTCACATAGTGGCTGACTTCAAAGTAACGGTAGGGGCTGATGCCGTACTCTTCATCGATATCCGCATCCAGGGGCTGCCCGTCTCTGAACCGGGCAGCCGATACCGTGGGGGGAGGCTGTTCGTAAATAATTTGTGGCCCATCTTCATCATCATCATCGGCGCCCAGCCAGGAAGGGAAGTCCTCTAGTGGGAAGGGTGATGGTGGTGCCTCTTCCGCTTCCTGCCGGGACACTGTACTGGGGGTCGATGGTGTGACCGGTGATGACGGGGGCAGCACTTCCTCGCAGGTTAATTCTTCCCCGGCCAAATTTTCCAACGTAGGTTCGGGCACTGTGGTTGCTGCTGGGCCAGGAGGACTGGGATGCATTGTATTCATCAGTTGCTGCAGTTGGTCAAACCAGTCCTCCTGGCTGATGGTGGAATATGAGGCAGCCAACAGTGCCCTCACATTATTCGCCGTGGTATTCTCTCCCTCGTCTCTATTCAATAAGGTCGCTCGCCATCCGTTAAACTCATCGCGCCAAAAGCGCCGAACATACTGGCGCATGATACGCTCCTTTCTGATGGTTAATCGGTTTGACATCTTCGCTGTTGTTTTCTTTTCGACAATGTGAAAAATTTTATGATAATCCTATGGAAGAGAAGCCACTATATATAGACAATACGCGGACGCCAGCGAAGCCATGTATGCAGCGAAAAGATTCTGGGCACCTTTGAAAATTCGGTGTGTTTCCTTCTGAATTATAAACGCCTGTCATTTTTACAATACAACTTACCGCTCATAGAATTTTTAGTTCCATTTCAGCTCAGATAAATCAGGGACTCATATTAAAAATTTCAGCCGTCTACCCCTTGATTACGTCCTGATTTTTAATTTTTAGCGAGTTTTCGAGCGAAAACGAAAATACAGAAAACCGGCTCATTAAAAAATAAATTAATTTTCTGGGTTAAAAATAGAGCAAGTCTATCACTTAGCAATCGATACGTAGGCCCTGAAAATTCCAGCTCGTTTCGTTCATGAGAACTTTAGAAAATCAAGAAAACAGTGCCTTCTTTTACGGAAAGATCGCACGTTCTACGCAGTTGGCGGGCCAATTTCCGTGGCAACAGAGTTGCGGCCCCTTGGTAAAGTGCATTTTATCAATTTATGCTGTTTGATAATTTATTAAATGTGTTTGTCGTATGAATACCCTTGTTTTATTAAGGTAACATTATGAAAAGGATGTGGGCTACCTATTTCAGTCATTGATTCCGTGAATTAACGGTGCCTTAAATTTATAAGCTGTGTCATGCGTACTAGGGGTACACACTTTATCATTTAAAAAAACCCTTCACGTACGTAGAGCCTGTATTACCTATATACTATGGCTTGGCAAGCCTCGGGTTTCACTCTCTCACAGCCCTAGGGTTGTTCAGGTAATTATTAAGACTTGAAATTCGAGTCCAGCCATGCACTAATGTTATTTTTTATCCTCGTATGAGTCCAGACTATTAATTTAGCCACTCGGGGAGCGTCTAAAAAAATAATGGCCTTGTTAAATTAATTTCCCCAGGGTATTTTTTATTTTTAACCATGAAAAATTGAATCGATCTCTATAAATTTTTGTCGGGCTAGTATTTTTGTCATTCTTCATGATGGCATCGCCGGGCAAAGAGCTGGCGTTCTTTCAAGTCACGTCGAAAGTAATTCTTATCGTGTACGAGCATGAATTGCACCTGATCGAGGAACACCCGATCGAGGTGAAATTAACTTTAAGCTTGACCGGGTGGACGCTATTGACACGTGTTTTACAAAGCCAAGAACCCGAAGTCGATTTTTTACCTGTCGGCGACGATGTGTACCTGCGGCGGAGTAGAGAGAATTCATTTTTTCCCCGGTTAGAACAGTGTCGCGGTAACGGTATTGTGCTTTGGCCAGCATTATGGGCGGGGCTGAAAGATATTATTACCGAAGTGGACGACGTACTCTATCCGGAAAACCAATCGATCATCACCCGCACACTGACCTCGGGTTGTACCATAATAATATTCCCTGATCGCATCGATCTCATTGATGATGACTCGCGCTGCTGGTGCGTCCCTGAGCCCGCGCGTATCACATTATCGGCCGATGGCTGGACTACCTTAAAACGTGTGTTATTCGGTCATTTGGATGCAGATAGTATCTACCTGGATCACGATGTATACATTTTTCGCGGCCCTTATTTTGCCCGATTGATCTCTCTCAAACGAGGCGGATTTACGCTAGATCCCGATCTGTGGACGGCTTTGCAAAAAATAGTTCCTGTGGTGGATAAAGTATTCTCGGCACACGACCCGCCTCTCACGGAATAGAGCCTATAAATACCAGGGAAGAGACAGAGTTGTGTATCAGTTGGACATTGAGAGCAAGCATGTCGCTACGAGCCATATTGCCTCTTACACCCAGTGTACGGTTATGCAGATAAAGTCAAACTGGCGAAAGACGCTCTAGCTATTTACTGGACCCCTGCTGAATCGCTATGGAATCCCGTGACACTAGAGCGTGATGGGTGGAATAAATTTAAACGCGTATTGAGCGGGGAATTGGATGGCGAGCTCGTTCACCTGGATAATGCCATGTACGTTTATACCCTACCACCCCTGTGCATACGTGTGGGCCGCTACAAAGATACGCGCAGTATCAGCCTAACTCCCTCTGTGTGGGAAGCCTTGAAGAAAATAATGCCTATTGTCGACCAGTTATTATCACCGGACGATCGATCCCCTGAACAATTAGCGTGGGTTCGTGCTATAGAAGACGCGTTGGCTGAACCTGATGAAAGACGACATGAGACAGAAGTTTGTGACTGTCAACCAGCTACTACAGCCGGAAAAAAAAAGACCTATAAGTAAAGAATGCACAGCGGCTAGAGAATCAGTATCACCCGGGGAAGAGATCGATACGGTCGGGGGCGAACAAAGTCCGTGATGCGGCGGCGGACGGAAAAAAAGGAGATTAACAAAGTATTATCTGATTTGTATTATAATCCAACGAGTGCAGCTGCCTATAGTGGTGTGGGAGCATTGACTCGAGCGGCCCAAGGCATTAGTCGAAGTGAAGTTCGAGACTGGTTAAAAACTCAGGATACGTACAGTTTGCATCGAGCTGCCCGACGTCATTTTCGTCGTAACCGGGTCATTGTGGGAGGGGTAGACGCGCAATGGCAGGCGGATTTGGTCGACATGAGTCGATTTGCACCTGACAATAATGGAAATCGGTACATATTGACGTGTATCGATATTCTATCTAAATATGCCTGGGTCCTGCCCGTACGTACCAAAACAGGAGAGAATCTCATAGCCGCGTTTCCTCTTTATTTACAAACAGATGAAGGCACAGAATTTCTCAACCGACCCTTTCAAGCCTTTCTTAAGAAAAAGAAGGTATTTTGTTTTCACACGTACAATGAGACGAAAGCATCGGTAGTGGAACGCTTTAATCGCACCTTCAAAGGACGCATGTACAAATATTTTACGGCTCAAAACACACGACGCTACCTGGATGTACTGCCTCAACTAGTCCAAGGCTACAACCGGGCCTATCATCGCAGTATTCAGCGAGGGCCCCGGACTGTGACAGAAGGTAACGAACATCAAGTACGGGCTACGCTGTACTCCTCCAGTCCACCCTTGACGGCACCCCGTTACAAACGGGGAGATATAGTGCGGATCAGTAAAGTGAAAGGACAATTTGAAAAGAGTTATTTACCGAACTGGAGTGATGAACATTTTGTCATCGTGCTCCATAAACCTCGACAACCCCACGTCTATCAACTGGAAGATCTACAAGGCGAGAGACTGCAAGGCACGTTTTACGAGGCAGAATTACAACCCATAGTGAAAACACCGAAAGACTATTACACGGTGGAAAAGATTTTGAAAACGGAACGTCGACGTGGGATTCCCTATCATTTCGTCAAATGGCAAGGCTGGCCTCGTTCGTTTAATTCCTGGGTATCCGGCCGTGACATGAAACGTCTATAAATTCTAACGCCTATCACCCCCCGCCTTCAGTATAGGATTTGGTACCATGGATAGTACACGTCTTCCCTTACTGTTAAGAACTCGAAAAGCACAAGTCGGTACTGTGTTGTGTCTAGTCGTGGTGCTGGGTACGTTATTTACCGGTGTGTTCTACGATTTATCGTACGTGATATCCTGTTTCAACACCCTGCGTTCTCCGTCACCCACCACGACCCCACTACCAGCCCAGACGTCAAGGGTCCGTCACGTCTCCACGCAGACACCCATCACATCGTCTACTCCAGCCATCACGTTACCCCGCTACATCCAGCCTACGACCACAACCATCCGTACTACCACTCATCCTCCATCATCATCATCCCTGAGAAGCGAGCCTTCCACTCTACCCTCTAGTACCACCACTACGACGCCGCTCAACAGTTTTGAAGTGGATCCCCGTGCATCACACCGTTTACCCCGACAACGGTTTCCCTTCGAGTACTACCCCCTGCGCCGGCCCCGACAACTGACTTCTAAACGTCAAATCAACCCCTAAAGAAAATGGACCCACGATGGCAGCATCCATTCACGTGCCTCATCGCTGGACCGACCGGGTCGGGAAAATCACACTTTGTTCAACGTCGCATCCAACACGGGTCAGCCCTGATTTCACCGCCTCTAGCGCGTATCCTGTGGTGTTATGGCGCTTGGCAGCCCGCGTACGAGGCACTGGCCCGTGTCCCCGGACTCACCTTAGTGGAAGGCTTACCCCCTGAAGAACTACCCCCAGACACCTTGGTCGTGGTCGACGATCTCATGACGGAAACGGATAGTCGAATCACCCGGCTCTTTACCAAAGGCAGCCATCATCGGCGGTTGAGCATTATTTACATCGTACAGAATCTTTTCAGTAAAAACAAAGAACACCGGAACATTAGTTTGAATGCTCAGTATGTGGTGTTATTTAAAAACCCCAGAGACGCTTCACAAATTACCCACCTGGCTCAACAGATGTACCCTAAGAACACGGCCTTTGTACGAGAAGCCTTTGAAGATGCCACTCAACCTGCGCATGGCTATCTCCTCATCGACTTGAAACAAGACACGCCCTCCCCCCTGCGATTGCGTACCCTGATTTTTCCCGGTGAACTACAGACGGTGTACACCCCCAAATGAGAAGAAGATAAAAGAAGAAGACAACGGTGGCTAGCCTTCATTTCCTCAACATGTCTGCACGCGTACGCAAGCACGCGCCCGCTCTGCGGGTATTACGCAGCGCGCCCCCGGAAGTGGGCCGGGCCCTGGTGCGCGGCGCGGATCGGGACTTGGTCCGGTGTTTGTGTGAAGTCGCCCATAATGTATTAAAAGGCAATGTTCCCCTCAGTCCTCTTCAGAAAGGGAAATTGCAACGGCACAAGGCAGGTCTGCGAACGTTGGTCAAGAAAACGGGCAGTGTCAAGCAGAAGAAACAGGTGTTACAGCGAGGTGGATTTCTCGGCGCACTCCTCGCGCCCTTAGCCGCTACTGTACTAGGCCCGTTACTCGGTTCCATCTTGGGACGCTAAATGGAGCATACGAAAAAAATGATGCTGGTCGAACCTCGACTGTTACAGAGTTTACAATCTCCCTATCCCGTCCCGGCCACCGTGCAACAACTCCAGTCGCTGGATGAAGAAATGAATAATATACTGCAACGTCGACTCCCTGATCACGAGAAAATTCAACTCTACCATCATACGCTGAACCAGTACCAGACGTTTATGGATCAATATAGAGGGAGGAGTACCCCACCACCACTACCTACTACCACGCCTACCCCACCACTCTCACCCCCACCGTCATCCTCGGCCTCACCTGAACTGGAACAGGAAGTGTTGGCCAGTGTGCCTAAAGCCTTCAAGACCAAGGCCCGTTTATTGTTGGAGCGGGTGAAACAGCATGCCGATATGAGTTGGAACAATGAAGGAAAATTGCTGATTCGCAATCAAGTGGTACCGGGGTCTCATATGACCGATTTGATCAATGATATGGTGCGTTCTCGCAAACACTCTAATCCCCCGGGCTGGGAAGTCTTTGCTCAGGGCTTAAAAGACTCACACATCCCTCAAGAATTGGTAGGCAATCGTGAACGCTGGAAGTGGATGCAAGCCCCCTCTCGACGTCTCTCCACTACCCAGGAACGTGAATGGCAACCGCAGACACCGCCCAAAACACCCTCACGGCAAAAAATACGGCGATTTCACCCCTATGCCTCCCCTAGAGCGACCCTACCACAACCACGACGATCACGACGCCGAGTTAAGGCGCCCAAGGCCTGGGAATCTTTATAAAAACCCGGTGCAGAAGCCAGAACCACTCAGTCATCGTCATCATGTTTTACCTGACGTTGCCCAGTAATAGTTCACTCGACGTGTTTCCTGACAACACCTTGACCAAGTATGTCACGCAATTACCTCAACCGTTACATTTACCTGGACGATGGGAATGTGGACTGGTGGAGATTCAATACCCTTACTCATGGTACAACGTACAAGACGGCGAAGTATGGTACGAAGTGACCTACGAAGAAAGAATCTACAGACTGATTCTCCCCCAAGGCCAATACGATACACCGGCGAAGTTCATACAGGCTCTGAATGCTATGATGGAGTACAAGACTCTAAAGCAGAGCGCAGACGAAATAACCACCCTGAAAGCCTTGCGCTTCAAGAGAAACATAGCCTTCGAGGTCAACGTAAACAACGACAAGAGCTCTATCAGCCTCACCGAAAACGTGAACATCAGACTCAGTCCTACACTCACGCAAATGTTAAGAATGCCTTACAGCGTGATCAGGGGTTCCACCATTGTCAACGGGACACATTTGATGGATATGAATGTAGGTAGGTACGGACTGTACGTCTACTCGGATGCCGTGGACAGCCATATTGTGGGTGATATGAACACACCTCTGTTACGGGTGGTGCCCATTAGCAAGACGTATGGCGAACAAGCCACCCACAGTTTCAACCCTATCATGTTCCTGCCCGTACGCCATACCGATATCGAGACGATCACGGTAGATATAAGAGATGACACGGGACGCCCGATCCCATTCGAACGAGGAAAAGTGGTGTTGACACTTGCTTTTCAACAAACCCGCTCTCCTCACTTCGTATAATATGTACGTACCTTACCAGTGCCATACACCCAGCTATGCCGACTACTACAAGAAACAAACGGGAGGAGGCATGCCCATGTTTAGCGGGGCACGCATGCAACGAGGTCACGGATTGGGAAACATACTGGGCAGCATTGTGAAAACATTTTTACCCATGGTGACACGGGGTGTGAAAGCGGTGGGAAAACAAGCGGTACGCAGTGGATTGCGCGTGGCCGGTGATGTGATGGAAGGCACAGCACCCCGACAAGCCTTCAAACGACGGGCTAAAGAAGCCGGGAGTGTGTTGATCGCCAAAGCCCTTAAAAGACAAACGCCGACACCGCGAAGAGTCAGTCGACGGCCAACACACCGACGACGCACACCCCAGAGGAGAAGGACTAAGCCCCAGAAGAAAAAGAAAGAGGAGTAGGAGAGATATCTTCGCATAATGGCCTTCATTCACTCCGAGTCCTGTCCGTCTACCAACAGTGAATTGGATTTGTGGACTATTCCACCCACCCAAACCAGTGTAGCCGAAGGACGTTGGGTAGAACATCGACCCCTGGCTAGCTTGACGGGAGTGGGTCCCATAGAATTTTCCATTGAAAACAAAGATACGGCCTACCTGGATTTAGCCCACACCTACTTGTACGTGAAAGCTAAAATAACGAACAAGGACGGGACGGACCTAGCGGCCACTGCAAATGTAGCCCCGGTGAATCTTTGGCTGCACTCCCTGTTCCAACAGGTGGATATCAGTCTGAACGATAGACTCATCAGCACGTCCACCAATACATATGCGTATCGAGCCTACCTGGAGACGCTGTTGTCGTACGGCAGTGATGCCAAACTATCACACTTACAAGCGGCGCTGTACTACAGGGATACACCCGGAAACCAGAACATGCTACTCCCTGGCAATAATGGGTACGCCAGACGCAAAAAATTAGCAAAAGAAAGCAAGTCCGTCGATATGATGGGACGACTGCACGCCGATCTGTTCCTGCAAGACCGCTACATGATGAACGGGGTATCCATCAAGATCAAGTTGATCCGGTCCTCACCTATGTTCGCCTTAATGGCGGCTGGGGAGGGAGCTATCGATTACAACATCATCATTGAAGATGCAGCCCTGTTTGTCCGTACGGTAGATTTGCAACAGGGGGTGTTGCTGAGTCACATGCAAGCCTTATCGAAAAAAAAGCCCTGTATCCCATCCGACGCGTACAGACCAAGGTGTTCTCGGTGCCCGCAGGTACGATGATGGCCAACAGAGAGAATTTATTTCTAGGAGATCTGCCTAAACGTCTTACCCTGGGGTGTGTGACCAACACCACATTCAATGGAAATTGGGCTGAGAATCCGTTCAAATTTGATCATTTCAACATCAACTTTGTGGCACTGCACGTGGCCGGCCATCAAATTCCAGCCCGCCCCTTACAACCGGACTTTACTAACGGAAACTATGTGCGGACCTACCTGAACCTGTTTACAGCCACAGGACAAAACAACCAGGACGAAGGCAATACCATCAGTCGAAAAGACTTTAGCAATGGGTACACATTGTTCGCCTTTGACCTCACCCCTACCTTGGAACACGATCATCAACTGGCTTTACTGAAGAAAGGAAGCCTACGGTTGGAACTGCGTTTCGCCTTCCCTCTACCCAGCACCATTAACGTGATTTGCTACGCCGAGTTTGATAACGTCATCAGCGTGGATGAGCAAAGAAACGTGCTGTGTGACTTCTCCAGCTAAACATGGATACAGAACAGCTGATGGATATACTCCAGCGAGATGCCAAGATCCCCTTTCGAGGTGTGTTTCCACGCAATGTGTTTCCCACCCACTCCACCACCCCTGCAGCCTACATCCTGAATACAGACCCGAAGAGTCGACCCGGTGAACATTGGATAGCTGTGTACGTGGACACCCAAGGCCAAGGCGAATACTTTGATTCCTACGGACTTGCACCCCTCCATGCCGATTTGGTGAAATTCATGGACGTCTCCACGACCGAGTGGCGTTGGAATACGCAAAGATTACAAGGCCCCTTGAGTAGTGTGTGCGGACAGTACTGTGTGTTTTATCTCACTCACCGGAGTAGAGGACATTCTATGCCTACCATTGTAAATATGTTTGATGATTATTGTCAAGCCGAAGACCGGGATGTTCTCGTCTATGACTGGACGGCCTCTCGTTTTAATGTGCATGCTCCATTTCTCTGGTTAACTTAAAAAAATGTACTGCGCGCGCATCTTGTTTTATTATTGTTATGACGTTGTTGTTCTGACGTTGAATAAATTGATGAAAAAAACACAATGATGGGTTTTGACTTTCTCTTTTTTTTATTTAAGTCAACAAGGATTAGACTATACAAAATAGAAATACAGGGTACAAAAATAGTAGGGTATGTACACATAGAATAGTAGTGGTATATATACAAAAAAAGTTCTGCCAGGAGTAGGATTCGAACCCACGACCAGCAATTGCTGACCAGCACTTAGGACTGGCGGACCACTCGGCCATCCTGACTTTTACATTTGTGTATCCACAGTTAGTGTTCGACATGTTACAAGTCCAAGTAAGTGGTGCTCACACCGTCGGCCAATACTTTTCGTTTGGGATAAAAGAAAGTAAAGGCGTCTCGTTGCTGGATATAGGTCCGCATCTGGTGGTCGACGACCCGGAATCCTCGGTTAGTGCCACTCGCACTGGCCTGGCTTTGCAACACGCCCAGGTAGAGATCTTTGTCGATGTTGGGATCGCGCCGGCTCACCCCTTTACAGCTAAATTTATTTTCCTCGCCTCCATCTCCTCCTCCGTAACAGTAGTAGGTCTTGGAGGAGAGAGCAATCATAGCATCCCCGCTCCACTCCAGCTTGAAGAGCCCGGGTGTCCGCTTATCGTAGGTGTAGTGATCGCGTCGGGGTAGCCACTGGTCCCGTTCCGCCTCATACTGATCCCTTAGCTCGGGTTTGACGAGGGACTCCCAGTCCGGGTGGGAAACGGCCATGTAGGCCGAATCTGTGTCCATCTCCATGAGTTGCCAGTCTGCGGTGTTAAAATAGACACCCATAAAATCATAGATGAATTCCAGCATCCTCAGCTTGGCCACCTGATAGACCATACATCCAATCTGCAGGGGTAAATTATAGCGAATAGTCTTCTTGGCTGAAGTGACTTCATAGGTGTCGTCATCGATCACCTCCACAGATCGAAAGAGAGGAGAATTCACTCTTTTGCGGGCTTGGGTAGTCGTACAAATGTTCACGTTGACGTGCTTATCCTGGTTGGTAACTGTTTTTCCATAATAACCATTGCCAGTGAGCTTCCAAGATTCAGCGATGATGGCCTGACTCGGGTATTCATCACCTTGACGACGGGCCTTCGTCACGAGGTCCGCATTCTCGGCAAAACAAGCCTCAGGTACGTACTGGATTACCTGATAGATTTGAGTAATTTCCAAACCGTGCTTCATGTACCACTGCAGTAAGGGGGTGCCCAGCAAGATCTTCTCGGCCCACATACTTCCAATTAACATGCGGCGAGGTTTAGGCAAACACTCGTGCTGCTCCGCATAGGCGCCCATGGTCTCTCCAATATCTGCCCGACCCACCAGCGTATTCTTGAAGATAGGCGGACACTGGGCGAAGAGGGGCTTGAGAGTGTCGGGAACATGCAAATCACATTCTACAAAGCCGTAGAGCTGTCCCGAACGAATGGCGTCCAACATCTGGGGCAGACTCAGCAGTCGCCGACGACTCAAAGGGTACTCACGCTCTTTTAGGAACCGTTGTAAATGGGGCAGGGCCTTGCACATGGTGTGAAATTCACACTCCCACATCTCAATGAGATGGAAGCCTCGCTCTTTCACATAATCTCCGTTGACCACTACTTCTTCGCGTAATTCTTGTGCCGATTTTCCACGGCGCTCATTGAAGCGTCCCGCGCTAAAATGACATTCGTGACCGTGCCAGTAACACCCGTAAAACTGGAAAACAGTCGGTGTGCCTTGGACAAGGGCAAACCCATCGACGGGGAGTCGGCGATCTCCTATCCGCTTCTCTGTGGCGTTGGTCTGGTGACGAATATAAATGGCCCGTCGATAGGCTTCCCAGTCTAACCACTGGTCGGCGAGATGTTTGTACGGCGTCCGCTGAGGTGTAAAATGCCGACCTTCTGCCCACCAACGCGTATAATGACCGCTGGGCATGGGTTGGGCGAGCGACCACAAGTACAAGGCATTCGCGTCAAACCCAATGATTTTGGCACACGGTTTCCCACTGGGGAGAGTCGTCACATCCTTCTCATGGTAGCGGTGAAAAATAAGGCTAGGACCCCCCACAATGTTCCGCTTCAAACAATCGTGCATGTCTGCATCTTTTTGTTGTATGAGTGAAAAGTACGTAGGACACTCTTGAAACAGATGGCGAAGCGCCAGACCAGGTAAACTTAAGCACTCCTTGAAGATGTCCACATGCATTTGGCGACGAAAGAGTTGCACCATTTTCTCGGCCGCTTCGAGAAAGGGAACCACATCTAGGTTGTTATACCACACCAGGAAATCTCGCAACGTCTTCATGCTGTGACGGTTCCACACTTGTTGGAGTTCGATGTAGGTGGCCTCCGGTAGAGCTGCCCCTTTCAGGTCATTGTAAAACGCTTCGCGGGGTGGCAACTGGGTGTCTTCTAAGCGGTCCAGGCTCGTCATATAGGTGTAAGGAAAGTAACCTTTCGTTTGGGCACAGTCATAGGCCTTGACCCACTGGTCATAGCTACAATTAGGTGCCAGGTAATTCCTTACATCGAGGAAATGCAGTGATATGGTAGTGAGGGCCATATGGTTATTAACCTTCTTGATCACCGACTTGAGGGTATCGGACTGGGCCAAGTAAGGGTATAGAAATTCCTTCACCATGTTCAAGTCGTATCGCCCCGAATTGAAACCGAGCACCGGTAACTGACCTAAATATTGAAGGAACCGTAACTTCAATTTCGCCGCATACGGTTGGGGTAAAGGGACATCCTGCGACTGCAGAGGCTGCGACTGGGATTCCGGCTCAGACTCGGACTCGGACTCTTCATCATCATCGCTGAACGCTACACCAGGTTCAGGAATGCGATCGTCCAGCTGGGCCAGTACGTCCTCGAACTTGGCCACCAACAATTCCGTACTGGCCGCACTGACTTTCTCTAAATACTCCATCATACGGGTGATCAACTCATGGGATTCTCCCGTGGACACGAAACACACCGGAGCAGCGTCATAGCCAGGTACATTGGATGAAATGCTGACACTCAGAGGAATATGGCGCTGCGTCCACTGTGTTTTCGCCGAAAACAGGTCCATGGGCTCTAACAGGGCCTCAAAATCATAGCAGGCCCGGAAGGGAAAATAACGGTCCTCCTCCGGTATCATCACACCCTCATCGGCCAGTTCCTGGAAAATAGTAGGTGCATTATGATACACGCCACCCGGATAGACTCGCTTGACACTGTTGTCACAGGTTTTCTCGTGGCGATGTAAGTTGTAAGACGTTTTAAACACACGATGGCATTGGGCACAACTGAAAGACTGAGCGTACTGGCTCATATTGTAAATGAGGAAAAAATGACTCACGCCATTGTCATCGAACACATTGACTTTCATGGTAGCAGCATACCGTTCTGTTGATCGCCGAACCAATTCAGCCACAAATGTATCCTCCTCCTCACATCGTAATCGATACACAAAGATATTAATATCGAACAGTCTTTCCACGTCATCCAAATTCTTAAAGGGAACTCCACGGAAGTGCCGCTTATCCATGTCTTTCTGCTCTAAATACTGCTCCCAATAGCCATCGGCCACTGTGTCACAAGCGTAGGGGCTACACTCGTCCAGATGCACGGCCAAACATCGAAACAGACATTTCCGGTCTTTGTAGGGCCCCTTTTGCCCTCCTGTTAATCCATTCAGGCCTGGTCGATGAAGCAACCACGGGGGAAGTTGTACAGGAGCACCGATCGGGTGATCTCGCATTTTCGTGACGAAAAATGTAACGTTAGTCACCATTTCCACAAGCCATTGGGTATTGGGGCGTTGCAACTGGGCCCATTCCAATGGATCCAACGTAGTCAATTGCTCGATCAGGGGCTCGAGCGAAATCGCATCCGTCACCGTGAACGGCTGATCAAACACATAGGTATTATTGCTGGGATAAAAATACCGCAGTTGGTCCGTCTCCTTGTGCCGTAAGATATACCCAAATGTCATATTCAACTTATAGGCCGTCACCTGATCTTTGAAAATGTTCTCGGCATAGGTAGTGAGATACGTGAGGTCCTCCAACCGAAAATTGTACAAGTCCAAAAGACGACGGTCACGGTGAAAACAATGGCGTATGGTAGCCCAGTGTCGTTGATAAATGACCCTCACACGCTCGTCTTCAGGCAAGACTTCAACCGGAGGTGCTGCTGGGTCCAAGGGAAAATCTTCTCCACGTCTCATGCTTTTTCGTCTCATACAAGCGGATAGACAAGCAGGCAAACAGACAGGGAGGCAGGCAGGCAGATCAGGTAAGTCCAATTGAAATACACCCTTTCCCTAAAAATCGACTGCTTTTATACGTTTTCCGGTGAGTGGGTGGGTTCAAAATGCCGGCCCCTTATTTTACACACACAACACCCTAAGCCACCATTTTAAACCCACCCCACTCACATCCCAGGTCAATCAGTGCACAGGGTGAGTGGGTGGGTTCAAAATGGCGGACTTTAAGCGGTCGGAAGAAAATTGTGTGCCACCATTTTAAACCCACCCCACTCACCCTACGACCCCTCATCTTCACTCATAGACTCACCCAGTGAGTGGGTGGGTTCAAAATGGCGGACCCATCTAAGCCGCCATTTTAAACCCACCCCACTCACCCAGGTCAATCAGTCCACAGGGTGAGTGGGTGGGTTCAAAATGGTGGACTTTAAGCGGTCGGGAGAAAATTAAGGGCCACCATTTTGAACCCACCCACTCACCCAGGTCAATCAGTGCACAGGGTGAGTGGGTGGGTTCAAAATGGCGGACTTTAAGCCATCCGAGGAAAATTAAGGGCCACCATTTTGAACCCACCCACTCACATCTCAACTCACGCATGCGCACAGACACACTTCTGACGTCACAACCAGTTCTGCGCATGCGCAGTGAGGCGCTACTTGAATGATTTACTCCTTGTATACTACTGCGCGTGTATATATGTGTGTGCGCGAGAGAGAGCGTGTGTATGCGTGTGTGTGAACATCGTACTTAGTTGGCCGTCTCTCTTTCGGAATTACAAGCGTTTGGTCAGTCATTCATAATTCAGTCGTCGTCCATTAAAGAATATCCGTGACATATTAAAGACATGGGGGCTTTGAAGAGCCGTTCTTTTCTGTCGCTGTAAGATAGAACTGTCATAGCCACAGCGTCAGGGGCAATAGAACAAAGACCATTGCCAGGTCCACGAGCCATCGCTGGTTCCGGCGTGAGCGCTCGTGGTCCATAGCCCGAGCATCAAGGATGGATTTCGTAGTGGTGGGTGATAGCACACCTCGCCATCTAGTCGACTCTGTCGAGGACCGCTTCTGTGAACTCTTCCAGGATCTGGCATCGCCCCTCGTTGTCGTCGCCATCTTCAAACATGGACCGAACCACTGCTCGGTAACCCATGAGTGAGTTAACGACGGTCACATGAGGTCATGGCTCTGCAACAGTTGGAATGGGGGTGTGACATTTTATTATCTCCTCCATCACAGCACACTCACGATGGGGGAACCGCTATGGGTGTGTTAACAATTCACTTATGTTATTGGCCGTGTCTTGGCCGCATAGTCGGCTGCTCAAGTCAAATCAAAAGCTGGTCCCGAGAATAAGTATTAGTATAAGTCATGGATGGAACACAAAATGAAACACAAACTGTGGATGTCTTCCGGATTGATGGGGCTGAACTGACTGTGGAGTCGGAAGACTCGACCACAATGCTGGCATTCATGCTGGGTGCCTTATTATATGGACCGACCGTTGATGTCACCGTCAATTATCCTTATGACTAAATGACTTCCTGCAGATCGAACATGTACATGTATATTCGCCAACAGGACCTTGAAAGTAGACTCGTGAATGGAGTCAAACGCCACGGCTTCTTCAACCCTCAAGCGTGCATGCATGTCCATGGATTACACTTTGGTGAGATCTCAACTGACTGTGTAGTCTGAAGCGGTGTCCACAGTCCCCACATTTGATGCCTGGATTTCTCATGGAGAAACCGTTCATGGCGCTATAAACTATTCAGGCGATTAAATGTATCCCGCAGGTCTCGCAGGTGTACTGGGCAGTAGCATCGTGGATGGTAGACTCATGTCGTTGTAAGTCGTGCAAGCGTGTAAAGGACTTGAAGCAAGTGGTACATGAGAATATCGTGACCTAAGTGGTTGAACGAATGACTACTGAAAGAGTCAGAACGTTTGCTTCGATAGTGCGCTAGCTGGCGATCTATTTATAGCACAACCAGTTTCGACGAAAATTCCGGTATACCATCACTTTCAAAAACCTTCCCTACAAAAGAACTCCCCTACTTTGTTCTCGCCACCAATCGCCGAATCGCCGTCCTGCTTGTACATACTTGAATCATGTATGTATGTGTGTGTGTGCGCGCGTGTGTGTGTGTGTGTGTGTGTGTGGGCATGTGTGTACACGTATAAACCGTAAGAAGAGGACCAAAGCTTGAATTCTTACTATGTTTCCGAGGACCGACGTTGCTCCAAGATCCAGAAAGTGCTCCTTGGACTGTTTTTTTTTCAAATTAAAATGCGTTTCTTTTGGCAGCCATCTTGAATACGACTGTCATTTTACCCTGAAATATAAAGTTTATTCGTAGCAGGAATTATTTGCTTGGCTTCGGCACATTACATAAAGTGGACAATACAGACATAATCCTTTACGCATTGTATGAAGATTTACCACTAATTTGACCATTATTATGGCCGCCATTTTAAATTTGGAGGCCATTGGAAAATAATTTTACAGGTCTTTCTTGAAAACGGACTAATAACAAGCATCGCTGCAAGTTTCATGACCTCGACTAAAACAATAAACAGTATTATTATCATATTGCTGTATTTGACCATTATATTGGCGGCCATCTTGAATTTGGCGGTCATATTGGAAAAAAAAATGAGTGGGTCCTTATCGGAAAATGGTCAGGACATCTTTGGCTACAATCATGCCAAGTTTCATGCTTTTACCTCGAAGTGCACAATTCGGCTAGTTTTGTGCACGATATCGCTCATCACAAATTATAAAATCATAACATGTGTACCAACTCTGGCGATTATATTAGTCTATAAAAACTAGTCTGGGTGTAACACAATCATCTTTTCGCGAGGAACTATGCAACACGAGTTGTTGTTCTTGCTGCAATGTATCCGATAATTTTTATGATTTTTTTCTGGAGATTTTCTGCTGTTTTATAATCCATTGCATTGCTGATGAATGAGTAAATGTGATTCACTTCGAGAAGAATCAACAGATGATATTTTTTCCTAGATTTCTAAGTAGTAGGGAAAGTGCATTTAAAGCCTTATTGACCTACTTATTTGTTCCCCGGGTAAAATTTAAGGGGGAACTTTGTGAGGCTCTCTACGGGTGGGGTATGTGGCAGAGCTCTTGGTGGGACCTTTTAACATCCGGAAAGTACACATAAACTGATGACGTCATCACGATGGCGCCACCAGCTCAAGAGACCAAAAACTACCTCCAACACAGAAGAGTTCCACGCTGCATGGTTCCATTGGGCCGAGTGAGGCTCTCTTCAGTCATGTCATGGGTGTTTTCACAGAATAAATAAATAAATAAATAAATAAACAAATAATAAATAAATAAATAAATAAATAAATAAAAAGCGGAACACGGACTCGTACAATATACAATATACGGGGAAATGCCTGTATGGGTATAGCTCCATACTGGCTATATGGGGGGAGGGGTGGTCAATTTTTTTTGTGGGTGTTACTATGGGTTGTGGGGTCTCGTTTTTCTCGTCTCGCCGAGAAAAACACAATGGGAGGGGTCCCGGAGCGAATCGGTGAAATTTTTGGGAAAAGTCACCGAGGTCTGTATATAGGCTCATACTGGCTATATGGGGGGAGAGGTGGTCAATTTTTTTTGTGGGTGTTACTATGGCTTGTGGGGTCTTGTTTTTCGCGTCTCGCCGAGAAAAACACAATGGGAGGGGTCCCGGAGCGAATCGGTGAAATTTTTGGGAAAAGTCACCGAGGTCTGTATATAGCCCCATGTAGTCGTATACTGGCTATATGGGGGTATAGGTACAACCTGGGAAATTCACAGACGTTCATTGTGATATGGGTTGTTTGGATTTGTTTTTCTCGGCTCGTCATTTACAACACGATGGGAAGGGTCCCCGAGCGAAACGGTGAAATTTTTCAAAAAGTACCGGGTAGGCCTGGATATAGGCTCATATAGCTCCATACTGGCTATATGGGGGTATAGGTTCAACCTGGGAAATTCACACCCGTTCATTGTGATATGGGTTGTTTGGATTTGTTTTTCTCGTCTCGTCACTTAGAACACGATGGGAAGGGTTTCGAAGCGAAACGGTGAAATTTTTGAAAAAAGTTCACCGAGGCCTGGGTAGGCTCTATAGCCCCATACTGGCTATGGGGGTATAGGCCCATACTGGGTGGACGTTTTGGGGTCTAGGTGAGCCCCTAATGATCCTATGGTGTCGTGAGAGGTCTTATTTTGAAGCTCTCGTGGAGGAGCATCCGACTGGACTAATAGTTCGTCCGTTTTCAATATTCTGCGCATGCGCAGTCTGGCCGTAGTATAGAAAGCAGGCATTTTGGGGGGGGTGTGGATGTGTGTTTGGGGTAGAGATGGACCGCTATGGGTCCGAATGGGTCGTGGAAGGTGTCAAAGTGAAGTTTGTGTGGGGTAGAGTCGGAATAGCGTGTTTTTAAAATGCAAGTCGCGTCAATCTGCGCATGCCCATCGGTTGTAGTAAGTAAAGTGGCCATTTTGGGGCAGTGCAGGAAGGTATTTGGTGTCGAGATGGACTATCCTTGGTCCGAATGCGTTCTGAGAGGTGTCATTTTGTAGCTCTCGGGGTGTACATCCCGATTTGAGGGATATTCACGTCATCGGTGACGTCATCAGTAGGAGTAGTAGCCA
The DNA here is from genome assembly GCA_036873755.1 of Hanleya hanleyi. NCBI lineage: Eukaryota > Metazoa > Mollusca > Polyplacophora > Lepidopleurida > Hanleyidae > Hanleya > Hanleya hanleyi. The sequence continues at coordinate 16,613 of JAVTVY010010396.1, read as the reverse complement.
AAGTGAACATTTTGGGGAAGTGAAGGAAGGTATTTGGGGTTGAGATGGGCCATCCTTGGTCCGAATGCGTCCTGGGAGGTGTCATTTTTTTAGCTCTCGGGGTGTACATCCCGATTTGAGGGATTTCCGCGTCATCTGTGACGTCATCGGTGACGTCATCAGTAGGAGTAGTAGCGAAAGTGGACATTTTGGGGAAGTGAAGGAAGGTATTTGGTGTAGAGATGGACCATCCTTGGTCCGATTGTGTCGTGGGAGGTGTCATTTTGTAGTTCTCGGGGTGTAGACCCCGATTTGAGGGATGTTCGCGTCATCTGTGACGCCATCGGTAACGTCATCAGTACGAGTAGTAGCGAAAGTGGGCATTTTGGGGAAGTGCAGGAAGGTATTTTGGGTAGAGAGGGGCCATCCTTGGTCCGAATGCGTCGTGGGAGGTGTCATGTTGTAGCTCTCGGAGTGTACATCCCGATTTGAGGGATGTTCACGTCATCTGTGACGTCATCGGTGGCGTCATCAGTAGAAGTAGTAGCCAAAGTGGGCGTTTTGGGAGGTGTGTGGAGGTGTGTTTGGGGTGGAGAGGGACCATCCTTGGTCCGAATGCGTCGTGGGAGGTGTCATGTTGTAGCTCTCGGGGTGTACATTCCGATTTGAGGGATGTTCACGTCATCGGTGACGTCATCAGTACGAGTGGTAGCGAAAGTGGGCATTTTGGGGCAGTGAAGGATGGATTAGTAGTATAAAAGCGCATTTCGAGTCCTATTGACCTTGCGGCACAATGCGCAATGAGTGTGTGCGCATGCATGAGTGTATGCGCGTAAGTGTGTGTGTTTGCGTGTGTGGTGTGTGTGTGTTTATGCGCGTATGTGTGTACGTGTGTGTGTGTGTACGCGCGTGTGTGTGTTTATGCGTGTGTGTATACGTCTGTGTGCGTGTGTGTATGCGTGTGTGTGTGTATGCGTCTGTGTGTGTGCGTGTGTGCGTGTATGCGTGCGTGTGTGTGTATGCATGTGTGCATGCGTCTGTGTCGGTGCGTGCATGTGCGTGTGTGTTTATGCGTGTGTGTGTGTGTGCGTGCATGTGCGTGTGTTTATGCGTGTGTGTGTGTGCGTATGTATGTGTCTGTGTGCGTGTGTATGCGTGTGTGTGTGTTTGTGTATGCATGTGTGTGTCGCCGTATGCAGGCGCACGCTCCTGTGGTGCACCCTGTACCCTATAGCCCGTAGGGCATAGGGTACGCCACCAAGCACAGAATACATGTACTCTGCGCATATCCATGCACATGTACTATGTGCCTGTACATGTAATCTGTTCATGTACATATACTGTCAATATACATGTTCCTTTTCCATCTACATGTACTCTGTGCATGTCATTCTACATGTACTCTGTTCACGTCCATGTATACATACTCTGTTCAAATCCATGTACATACTCTCTGTCCATGTCGCTATATAGCTGGAATATTGCGGAATGCGACGTTAAACCTTAATTCTCTCCCTCTCTCTCTCTCTCTCAATGAACATGTACTCTTTACAATGTCGCATGTGGACCGGTGAGAGAACAACAACAACAAGGATGACAGGTCAATCATTTTATTTTCCACTCCAGTACATCATATCCAAGCTGGGGGAGCCGCGTGGGTATGTTTACAATACAAGTAGCCTTTTGTCCAATCAGAGGCCGCCATTTGCATCTGTCATATTCGTTCCTGTCCGTTAGATGTATTATCGGCTGTTCTTGTCCAATCAGAAGTCGCCATTTCAGAAAGTTTCATCTTCGGCCATGTTCGCTCTGAACCGTTTGTTCTAATCGTCGTCAGGGAGGCCAGGGTACCGTTGAGGCAACATATCCTCAAATAGTTGTTTGCGCATTCTGAGTATTTATCAGTGCATGGGTAAATACATTCACCCGATGGGAAGATTCCGTAATTTGGTCACGAAGAACGTAACATTGGTCACCCTCTCTACGACCCATTGCAAGTTGGGGCGCTGTTCATAGGCCCATCCCAAGACATCCAATTGTTCCACTTGGTCCAGCATCATCTCTAGCGACGCCCGGTTAATGATGGTAAACGGTTGGTCAAATACCCGGATGTTACTGCTCGGGTAAAAGTGTCGGACTTGATCTGTCTCCTTATGCTGCAGCACATAACCAAACGCCAGATTTAATTTTGAAGGACGTAGCTTGGTCATTGAAGATGGCTTCCACGTAGCTGCGTAGACGGGCGAGGTTGATCAGTCGGAAATTGTAGATATCTTGAATAGGGCGATGACGGTGGAAACAGTGCCGTATCATGGGCCAATGGCGCCGATAGATGTCACTCACTGGATGGGCGTCCTGTAAGAGATCGCTGGGAACATCCACCGCATCTTCCACAAAATGTTCGTTGTTGTCAGGCGTATGACTGGGAACAGTAATGCTAGGAACCGGCTGGATATCTAGGCTCTTCTATACTGTAGGTGTAGGCGGGCTCTCCGTGTTCGCATCACCAGTGACATTCGTCTCCCCGGGCTCAACTTCACTAGAACAGAAGAATTGACCACATTCTTCGCATGGGCGCTTGGGTGGCCCATGAATTGAACGTTCATGGCGCTGTAAATGATCTGGGCGCTGAAACGACAGTGTACATATCGTAGAGCTATACCGGGCGGTTCCATCGTGCTTGGTAGCCTCATGGCGGCGCAAGTCGTGCCGGCGAGTGAATGATTTCGAGCACGTAGTACAAGTGGTGGTTGACCCCATCTTGGTGGTTGACAGAGTGTCTGATGAAACGGTCAGGCTGTTTCCCTTTTATAGCAAGCTAGCTGTTGATCTATTTTTAGCACACTGAGTTCAACTACCCCAAGTCGAGGACCGAGATGTACTGGTGTACGACTGAGCCGCATTGCGCCCGCGCGCGCGTGTGTGGGTATGTGTATGTGTGGGCAGTGGGTTTTACATCCGGGACCTTGTCAGCATCCGGGTTTTCCAGTGGGTTCTTCCATCCGGGTACTGTGGTTTTACATCGGGGTCTTCATCTTACATCCGGGGTTTTCCATGTTTACTGTCACGTGACCAGAACCGGAAGTTGTCACAAGACAGGTGGGACCCACTTGCGTCTGTGTGTATGTGTGTGTGCTTGCGTATGAGTGTACGCGTGTGTGTGTGTGTGTGTGTGCGTGTGTGTGTGTGTTTGTGTGTGTGCGTGCATGTGCGTGTGTGTTTATGCGTCTGTGAGTATGTGTGTCTGTGCTTGCGTGTGTGTTTGTGTACGCGTGTGTGCGTGTGTGTATGCATGTGTGTGTTTGCGTCAGTGTGTGTGTGTGCTTGCGTGTACGCCAGTGTGTGTGTGTGTGTATAAGAACCCGGATGTACCCGGATGTAAAAGTCCCGAATGTAAAAGTGCCCGGATGTTCACGAATGTACCACCATCCCGGACTTCTGTCAGGCCCAGGTCCAGAAGCTCTCATGTCCCTCTGTGAGGTCACTTCCGCTTCCGTTCAGGTGACCGGAACTGACCTTTGACCCCTGCGCGCAATTTTTATCCTGCATGTGAATAGTCAGTCATATTGTGTGTGTATGCATGTGTGCGCCTGTGAGTATGCATCTGTGTGTGTGCGTGTATGTACGTGTGTATGTCTGTGTGTATGTGTCTGTGTGTATGTGTGCGTCTGTGTGTATGCGTGCGTGCGTGTGTATGCATGTGTGCATGCGTCTGTGTGTGCGTGTGTGTGTATGCGTTTGTGTGTATGAGTGGGTGTGTATGCGTGTGTGTGCGTGTGTACGCGTGTGCGTGTGCTTGCGTGTGTGTGTACGCGTGTGCGTGTATGTCTATGTGTGTGTGTGTGCGTGCGTGTGTGTGTGTATGCGTGTGTGTGCGTGCGTGTGTGTATGCGTGTGTGTGTATGCATGTGTGTGTGTGCGTCTGTGTGTATGCATGTGTGTGTATGCAACATAAGGACTGATGAGGGACACATGTTCATTCTTATACACCACCACCAACACCACCACCACACACTACCACCACACATACACACACACCACCACCACATTCCACCACCACCACCACCACCACCGGGCGTTGACGGACGATAAACGCCCGGTGGTGGTGGTGGGAGCTCCCGTGTGGCAGAGCTCTTGGATCGGAGCTCTTGGAGCTCAAAGCGTGTGGAGCTCAGAGCTCGGAAGTGACATTTGCATATGACCTCTGTGAGGTCACTTCCGCTTCCGTTCACGTGACCGGAACTGACCTTTGACCCCTGCGCGCAATTTTTATCCGGTATTGCTAGCGCGCACAGGGATCAACGGTCAGTTCCGGTCACGTGAACGGAAGCGGAAGTGACCTCACAGAGGTCATATGCAAATGTCACTTCCGAGCTCTGAGCTCCACACGCTTTGAGCTCCAAGAGCTCCGATCCAAGAGCTCTGCCACACGGGAGCTCCCACCACCACCACCACCGGGCGTTGACGGCCGTCAACGCCCGGTGGTGGTGGTGGTGGTGTTTGTGGTGGAATGTGGTGGTGGTGTGAGTGAGTGAGTGAGTGAATAGGGTTTAACGTCGCTTTCAACATTTTTTCAGCTATATCACGACGGGGAAGGGAAGGGAAGGGAGGGGGAGAGGCAGGGGAACCTACTTGTAACAGAGCAGATCTAATGCTGCCATTTTATAGTGCTGTCCCACTGAAATATCATGCCGTAGACAGACATGACACCCCACTCAGTCACATTATACTGACACCGAGCGAACCAGTCCTTGTTCTATCCTCTTAATGCTGAGCGTAAGCGAGGGAGCAACAAGTTCCATTTTTCAAGTCTTAGGTATGACCCGGCCTGGGATCGAACCCAGTACCTACCGCTTACGAGGCCGACGCTCTAACCATTAGACCACCGCAGTGCGGTCCAATGGGAAGTGGGTTATCCTTGGAGCCTACTGCTCTCCCTCTACAGCGGACAGTAGTTTTACAGAAGAAACTGTTAAAGGTCTTGTCAAGTGATCACAGTTCACTATGACAATATAATAGTATGTGGTTACTTGAATTATAACTTATTACATGAATCCAGAGGAACTGTGTTAAAAGATGTGTGTGACTTGTTTGCCCCAACAAACTTGATATCTTCTGCGACCTATTACATGAAGGAGTGTATACCCTCACTTCTTGACGTTGTCCTGACTAACAGGCCAACCCTATGTTTTAATACTATAAATTACAACTGTGGTCTGAGTGACTGGAACAACATGGTCATTCAAGGTCATGTTTCGAAGTTGAAAAAATTGATGAATCAACAGTTAGTAAGGAGGTCGAAAACATTCCCTTTCAGTTTCACTCTGCATATGTATTTGATGATATCGATGACATCTACTGGGCACACGAGATGATGCTCAGTGATGTCATCGACCAACATGTACCTGTTAAAACTAAAATGCCCGGCTGTTTAAAGCAAACGCGTACTATTCAATAAGTACAAAAACGAGAGATAGTATAGGAGGCAGCGCAATTTAGTTACTAAGATTTAAAAGGAATCCGTTAGATTTTACTTTTTGAGCGATGTCATGGAGGTCCTAAATCTAAAGATTCTGGTCTAAAACAAACCATTTATATCCATGAAAGGTACTCAGAATGACACCACCACTTTTCTTTTGAAAACGAACAAATTTTGTTAATGCTGCCAAGGATATTGGAAATAAAAATTCAACCACTGACTGTGCCACTCATCTCAGTATCCTGAGCATATTAAACACAAACTTTTCACAACCTGGTTAATTTGATTTCAATCTTTCTACGCCCAAAGAGGTTGTAGAAATTATCTCTAAATCTAAAAATAAGAAAGCAACAGGAGATGATAAAATTTCCAACAAATTACTTAAGGCATGTGGGGCTGAAATCTGAGAACCATTGTCTTCTCTTATTAATTTCTCAATCAGCACTGGCCAATTTCCTGATCGTCTTAAATTAGCTCAAGTTATTCCAGTCTTGAAAAACAAGACTCCCTCTCCCTAGACATTTATAGGCATATTAGTGTTCTTCCTGCTGTTTCTAAAATCTTTGAAAACATCATCAGCATTCAAATTTCTGAACATTGTTTAAAAAATATTTAGCCCTTTCCTGGTGGTATTTAGAAACGGTTTTAGCTGCTAAACCACTATGCTATGACTTTTAGAAGACTGCTAAAAGTGCACTCGACAGAAAAATGTCTGTTGCTGCCGTGTTCATGGATCTTTCCAAAGCTTTGATTATCTGCCCCATGATCTCCTGCTCAGTAAATTAAGAGCTTATGATCTATCTGAAGGAGCGATTAGTCCTAACATATTTTCTTTTTTCTGAAGAAGTCTTCTCTGTATAATTATGCAGACGATAACACATTATCTTATTCCGAATCAGACTTGGATGAGACAAGAAAACTCATTCAAAACGAAAGTTCTACCCTAATTCAATGGTTTGAAGAAAACAAAACGCAAGCCAACTCAGCCAAATTTCAACTATTGGGATCTAAACCTAGATTTTATGTTGAAATTTGACAATCATGTGTCCGAACGCTGCAGAAAAGCCTCAAGGCTGTTGAGAGTTTTAAAGAGAGTAGGCAAGCTCCTAAGATTGTACGTTTGACAATATACAAATCTTTCATAAAGTCAAACTTCAACTACTGTCCCCTTGCATGGCACTTATGCAGTCAGAAAAATTTCAAGAAAAATGGAAAGAATACAAGAGAGAACCTTGCGCTTCACTTTTGATGACAACTGCTCGTCCATAGCTATTTTACTAAAAAAGGCAAGCACCCCATTTTTACATATCAAAAGAATGGAAGCTATGGTCTGTGAAGTTTTTAAGATTCTAAAAAATATTTCCCCTTTGTATATACAAAATCTTGTTAAGCGCAAGGATAAAGAATACTTTTTTCGTAATCAGAACAAGGTGGAGGTACCCCTTGTTGCTACGGGCTCAGGTACGAACCTGCCCTGGCGTGGAACAGCCTGCCTACTGATTTCAGACAGGCGGACTCATATAAGCAGTTCTGCAGAATGATCCGCACTTCATTATATAAGCGTACGTAGATTTTTCTCTTACCAACTATATACCAGTCAACTTTTAATAACATATTTATTTTAAAATGTATCTGGAGAAATATATATGTACACTTAAGTGTATTTTATTTATTTTATCACATACGTACTTTTTTCTTTCTCTTACACAAACTATATTTTAAACAACTTTTAGTATACATATGTTACTGTGTACCTTACATGCACAACTTTTTCCAGATATTTTACACCACACAATGCACTCTTTTGTCTATGTATAGATTTATTGTTGCTTTTCTACAATTGTTCGTCGGAAGAAAAGCCCGCTTATGTTCAATGTAAAAATATCCGGCGTTACATAAAGCTTCTGGTATCTTGTAAATGTGCCTATAAATGTGCTTAGCCGCACTCATATGTCTATTCATAGACTAATAGTACCGTAGTGTCTTAATATGAAGGGATACATTACTTGTTCCGGTGAATATCTTTATACTTGGGTTAATGTGCATATCTGTCATATAGAACATTATTTTATTCTGCAGTTTATTTTCGAAGTCACTATTTAATTCATGGATGGAATTGGATAATTCGACCTATCGATCACAACTACAGGTAACGGTGAGATGAGTGCACTAAGTATACTATCGACCTATCAATTGACTATTGTGAGGAGGCGTGTCGGTGACATCGAATAGCTAATAAGAGTACCAAGCACTTGTAAGCAGACGACAGAACAATGAGCTGCTGGACGAAGGACGACAGAACAATGAGCTGCTGGACGAAGGACGACAGAACTATGAGCTGCTGGACGAAGGACGACAGAACTATGAGCTGCTGGACGAAGGACGACAGAACAACAGTTGCTGGACGAAGGACGACAGAAGAGCTTTCGCTGGACGAAGCGCTGACGACAGAACAATGAGCTGCTGGACGAAGACGACAGAACAATGAGCTGCTGGACGAAGGACGACAGAACTGAGCTGCTGGACGAAGGACGACAGAACAATGAGCTGCTGGACGAAGGACGACAGAACAATGAGCTGCTGGACGAAGGACGACAGAACTATGAGCTGCTGGACGAAGGACGACAGAACTATGAGCTGCTGGACGAAGCAATGCCTATATTGATAATTGACGATACAAGTTGATGTCAGAGTTGCTGCTAAAAGAGCTTTTTCACATAGAGTATATGGAGGGAATCGATATGAATTATCATACAGGGTATTGAATTACACGCCTAGCTATGGGGCAGGGTATTCATTAGCACCCATAGCCCCTATGAGAGTGTTATATAACGTATCCAGGTGTTCATTGTCCTCTATTAATAAAGGTCGGCCGAGATTTGAAACAACAAATCGAATTGTTTATTGGTACCTCTCGTTGTAGTTCAAATAACATTGAACCATTTAAAACACATTTTAGTGAGAGCTTCGCTTTTGCATCAGCGGTTTCACCTGTGCCAATCCATAATATATAATAGGGTAATGTGAAAGCCATACGAAAGCCAAAGATTACATTACTAGCTATGACACTTCGTGCATCATTGGGTTGGGCATCCCTACAACAGAGGAGAAAAAACAACCGTCTAACTACATGCTATAACATTAACAACCGTCTAACTACATGCTATAACATTAACAACCGTCTAACTACATGCTATAACATTAACAACCGTCTAATTACATGCTATAACATTAACAACCGTCTAATTACATGCTATAACATTAACAACCGTCTAACTACATGCTATAACATTAACAACCGTCTAACTACATGCTATAACATTAACAACCGTCTAACTACATGCTATAACATTAACAACCGTCTAATTACATGCTATAACATTAACAACCGTCTAATTACATGCTATAACATTAACAACCGTCTAACTACATGCTATAACATTAACAACCGTCTAATTACATGCTATAACATTAACAACCGTCTAATTACATGCTATAACATTAACAACCGTCTAATTACATGCTATAACATTAACAACCGTCTAATTACATGCTATAACATTAACAACCGTCTAATTACATGCTATAACATTAACAACCGTCTAATTACATGCTATAACATTTTAAATAATCACATATCCATACCCTTCTCGTTATATTTTACTTATGCTCCTGCTATACACATACGGAACTATCATCCTTTTAAGTTGTATTGTCCTCCTCATAGAACGGATATTCTAAAGTTTAATTTTTTCCATCGAGTTATTGCCGAGTGGAATCTTATACCGCAGCATATAGTTACTGCTCCTTCAGTATAAGCTCTTTTAAACACCTCACCTCTACACAGTTTAATACATGAAAGTAAAACAGTTTTTGTCTGCTGTATCTAAGTTATAACTGTTACTATTATAGCTATTAATATTATTATCTTCTTATATATTTTTAACTGATATGGTTTTATTTTTTGTATATATGTTTTAGGGGGAGAGGGTTAATAAGGGTTGCGTCTCACTCTTCAACCCAGTTGTAACATATTTTATTTAATCTATCTAATGTATATATTGTTACATTTATAACTATTAATCTTATTTTCTTCTTATACATTTTTATCTAACTTATAACTGTTACTAATATAGATATTAATCTTATTATCTTCTTGTACATTTTTAATTGATATGGTTTTATTTTTTGTATCTATGTTTTAAGGAGAGAAGGTTAATATGGGTTGCGTCCCACTCTTCAACCCAGTTGTAACATATTTTATTTAATCTATCTAATGTATATATTGTTAAAGTTATAGCTATTAATCTTATTATCTTCTTATACATTCTTAATTGATATGGTTTTATTTTTGTATATATGTTTACGGGAAGAAGATTAATATGGGCTGTGTCCCGCTCTTTAACCCAGACTATATGTCAAAATCAGTAAATAAATAAAATAAATAAATAAATACGAAGTAAATGTCAGCTAACATTATTTCTTAGATACGAATTCCCCAATTGTGAACTTGGATCATCAATTTCTGGAATAGCGAGTATATTGGAAATGTCCTTGTATTTGACGGTTTGGGCACGATACCAGAACAAGAATGTTTGGCACGGTACCAGGTACATTGTAAGTCGCTGAACTTGGAGAGCACACAATGTAGACTATGTAGACGAACCCTTTTCTATATACACAATAGATTAGAGATCGAACGGAACTGGTTAAAATGATACGAGTATTAAATATGATACACGGTATTAATGTATCAGCTTTCGACCGTTTGTCGGGTTTTTTTTAAGTAAATATAAATTAATTTGATATTATACAAGTTTCGAAAATATTGATTAATTTGAAGTCACAGTAATCAAAATATTCGACACGTGAATAATATCAGTTTCATTTTGTGTTCATTTGATGTGGGCTCCGGTAAGGGGGACGAACGCTCTTGGTTTAAGCAGAATATTTTGAATCAGAGGAAACACAATGTCCCATAGCTTGCTATTGTGTTTCCCAGTCGTATACAAAAACAGTAGTTATTATTCAATAAATACACATACCATACGATACGTATATGGCAGGATACCGTGATATCTATTAATTCTGTTCTGTTGGAATATAGTATTAGAAGGAGGAAGTGTCAGCTTTGGAACATGTTGGTGTCTATGAAAAAGGCTTCCAGGTAGAACTGGGTATTAATACTTTTTGATATACTTTCATCACAATCTCCGGAGACGAGACTGGGACAAGTGACAGAATAAGGATCGTCGCCTGACCTATAAACATATAAACAATTCAACATACATTCGCCCCCATTTTTTCGAGCTACGGCTGCCAGAAAAAAGGTCATTCAGCCTGACACATTCACAGCGAATATGGGAGGTGGGCAATCAAACCGGTCCCGAATTTTCCCCTATTAAAATTTTAAAAGGCTGTTTGGATAATTTTAGTGTTGAATATTATAGAAACATTTTAAGTTAATCACAAACCCTTTCTTGCCCAATCAGCTGTAATGATCAATCAAAGGACCATGTATGTTTAGATGGGTAAATGGCCCCAGTGCGGCAGAAGTGCCAAAAATAAATATTGCATATACCAGAAATTGTTCAGTTGGCATGAAGTACAATATTATATTGTATACTTGGGAAAGTTTCAAGGTACTGAGTCTCCATATTCTCGAATAACATGGACGTGAAGTAGTGCATTCGTGCAAAATCGCCAATCTTGAAGCGAAATCACCTCATATTTCTTGCTATAAACATATGAAGATAAACGATAACCAGAATCACCTTGACACAGCATACTCGCTGTTCCAATATGTAGTCGTAGACCAAATCTGGTTCTGGTTATCGTTTATCTTCATATGTTTATAGCAAGAAATATGAGGTGAATTCGCCTCAAGATTGGCGATTTTGCACGAATGCACTACGTCACGGCCCTGTTATTCGAGAATATGGAGACTCAGTGCCTTGATTTTTTTCTAAATATACAATATAATATTGTACTTCATGCCAAGTGAAAAATTTCTTCTGGTGCAAGTAGTTTATTTTGCTACTTCTGTATTGCACCTGACTTTGGGGCCATTTATCCATCTAAAGAAGGTCCTTTCAACGGACGTCAAATCAAAGTCTTGTTAGGCCCAAGAAATCACTGATGGTTTGTGATCCGAAGAAGCTGACAGGAAAGAGATTAATCTCAACAGGATCAAGCCCGGGTCGTCCATTGTCTCTAAAACCTTCAAGCTCCAATACTGTATTGATTTAGGCTTTGTACCCTCAGGTGGAAGAAAAATCCTACAATTAGGGACTCGAACACAAAAAATAACGGCATGATTGGTTATTATAAGGTCAGGAAATAAGATTGTCAACAACTGGCATTTAATTCGGAAATAAATGGCAAAATACTTCTCTCTCCACAACCGAAGAGGATGCTTGAGAACAATTTTTACCAACTGAATAACGTCTCGAGGCATTTACTAATGTGTATGACTTCGTATTCCGTCACAGAAACAATATTTATCCCGGAATAATAATGATTACAGACGAAAATGACAGGAAATCAAGATCCGTTCATATAATAACTAAACAAGAAAATTGAGACAACCTATGTTAGCTCTTTCAAACTCTTTGTTATTTATTGCACAAAGTTTATAGATTGTTTCTTGGAGGATACAAAATCAAAAATAATCAGTGTTGTATTCACATTCTCCAAACTCCAAACATTTAAATTCTGAGAATTTGAAATTTAAAATACCTAACGGTTTTGTAGAAATTTCAGCTATAGGGCTGTGAACCGGTTAGCCGACAAACCTACCTGCCTGTTATCACGGATGGAGAGGACCAGTCATTAACTGTTTTCACAAACCGTGTTCAAATTTGAACCGGCCAGCGGCCTCTATCTACCAAGTGTGGCTACTCCCAGTAGACTGTTTGAACTGGTGTACATATATGGAAAAGGCCTTTCCACAACATCCTTCCCTCCTTTCATTTCCAGGTAGTAAAGGCGTCAGATCCCACATTCCACCTAATACAGAATCTGAAATATTTACCAACGCCGTGGCGTATTCTATTCCAGAGACGCACTCGATAGCAGAAACCTCTGCCGACGAAAGTTTGACCCATAACAGATAACGAGCTATACAAAATGTTCTTCGCTATGAACCCTATTAACTACACACTTCCAAAGTTCAAACCAAGATCGCCAGAGAAATAGCACGCCCGGGATAATTGGGAATTTCTTATGTGTTTGTCAGTTTCTTTTTTCTTCTTCCGCTTACGCTTCTTCTTTTTCCCACTTTTCTTTTCCACCGAATAACTGTTGTCCATCAACTTCAATTTTGCGATGCATATTACTCCTGTCTAGGGGAATACACCTTTTGGTTTTTTTAGATCTGTCCGGAACTTTAAACTGGGCTTTTATCTATAATTTCTCTTACATGCAAATTTTCAGTTTGTTCAATCTTTTCCATCGGATAACTTCCCACTGCCTTCGTCAGTCAACTTCGGATTCGTTGTGCATATTGCTCCTATTGTTTTTACCTGCGGCACGCAGGTCTACGGGAGGCTCGCGTTGTTACCTGCGGCACGCAGGTCTACGGGAGGCTCGCGTTGTTACCTGCGGCACGCAGGTCTACGGGAGGCTCGCGTTGTTACCTGCGGCACGCAGGTCTACGGGAGGCTCGCGTTGTTACCTGCGGCACGCAGGTCTACGGGAGGCTCGCGTTGTTACCTGCGGCACGCAGGTCTACGGGAGGCTCGCGTTGTTGTTCTTCTTCTTGTTGTTCTTGTTCTTGTGACTTTTTGAAATGCGCATGCGCTAAGAGAGTGTGATCTCTGCCACACTTTTCTTTTCAACCTCCGATCTCACATGACAATACTGTCTTCAAGCGCGTTTGAATTCATTTGCAACTATATTCGATGGAATGAATTATTGCTTCGTTAATTATTATATATGAGAATAGTGTGGATAACGTCAAAGGACCTACGAAGTAGGGTAGGCGTTAGGACTCCGACACGCACTGTGCTCTTGGGCCCCCAGTTGAAATCCTGCCAATATTAAGATGGGCACGGCCCAAGTTAGAATCACCAGTGATTTTAATCAAAAATCCCCAGAAATTTTCATCAAAAGTAGGTCCACTCGAAAAATGCTGGCAACAGTCCCCTAATGCAACTTCATGTCCAGTGTGAATAACGTCAGAGGACCTACGAAGTAGTGTATGCATTGGGACTCAGACACGCACTGAACTCTTGGACCCCCAGTTGAAATCCTGCCAATTTTAAGATGGGCACGGCCCAAGTTAGAATCACCAGTGATTTTAATCAAAAATCACCAGAAATTTTCATCAAAAGTAGGTCCTCTCGAAACATGCTGGCAACAGTCCCCTGATGCACTTTAATCCTAAAAATCAAGGTTCTAATATCAACAGTAACACTCAAATATAACATATCTCTCAGATATAAGATATATATAAATATTAATATTCATGTCACTGTTCCATTTTTACCCCTCAGCCCATAGGGCTGTGGGGTCTTGTCGTTGCCATGTACGTACGTCCGTCCGTCCGTCCTAGCGTCCGTCCGTCCTAGCGTCCGTCCGTCCGGCGTCCGTCCGTCAACATTTTCTTGTCCGCTAAATATCTGCAGATCTATGAAGTCGGGCCTGACCAAACTTTGGTGAGAGCTTCCTGAATGTTGACAGATGAAATGATTAGATTTTCAGATGGTTATGATGATGTCATGATTTAAAAAAAAAAAAATTATTATTTATTGATGGCTTAGCTTCTGCACTGTTATCTATGCCCATCAACATGTTCTTGTCCGCTGAATGTCTGCAGATCTATCAAGTCGGGCCTGACCAAACTTTGATGAGAGCTTCCTGAATGTTGACAGATGAAATGATTAGATTTTCAGATGGCTATGATAATTTCATGATTTTTTATTTTTTTTAAATTTTTTAATTTATTGATGGCTTAGCTTTTGCACTGTTACCTATGCCCATCGGGAACCCTTGGTTGCATGTTTCGTTGTGAATTTTGAAGGTTCCCTGATACAAGAAAGCCTGGTCCATTCATGATTCTCATTGAATGAAGGACAACATTTTTCTTAAATTTTGCTATTAAATCATTCTATTCTACATCATATGATTTATTCTAAAACTTTTGCATGAACCATATTTGTGTCCACACATTTAACTGGTACAACATGATGCTTCAATTTTTGTCACCAAACGTGTTACTGTACCTTGGAAATTATGTAAAACGAGTGATTAGGAGAGCCCATTTTTAGCCTGACTGTGTGCAATTTTGAATCAGTTTGCATACCTGGAGCTTATGCCCCCCCTTTCCCCCCCCCCCAAAATAATGATAAGGGTGGGCCTGTGTCAATAAGTGTGTTTACTTGTTATCACACTTGTGCAATGCATAAATTGCCACTGATAAAGCTACACTTCCTTGCATGCTGTAATCCCAGCACACCACTCACGTGAAACCGAAGTCTGTTATATACGGTATCCAGGGATTTTTGCAGGTTCCGATCCCAAACTCCCAGTTCCTTTTGGTAATTCATTATTGAGGGTCCAATTTTTTTAAGTGAATTTCGGCGCAAAGAGCCTGTGATCAATCACAAAACAGAGGTTTATTAACATGAAATTCAATACCCAGCCATGCAATCGGATCGATATTGAGGCTTCCAGAAGCTTTTTCTATGAGTATTTCCTTCAGAAATCCTTTCAAATTGAACAACAACAACACTTTCGTTTTTTGTTTCATTTGAGTTTTGGGTGCCCATATGTTTTCCAAAACTAAACTGGCTCTAGACGCAGCCCTGATCCTACTTGACTAAAAAAAAACAGGCTGAGGGGTCCACGCACCTTTTAGGTGCTTGCCTGCAATTCATGTTTCTCTAGTTGTATTCCTCTTAAAATTTTGTACTCTGCCTTTGACTGGTGTTTGTACAATAAAATCTTGAATCTTGAATGATTATTTTGCCGACGAAAGGATTCAGATGGACTCACTCATTACCGGACAATTTCAAATGGTAGCCCACTTCGAAGAGACAGCAATGACTATGTAGTATTTAACGAGTTGGACACCCCTGTGCGCGAACAATACCTCGCAGTCGTGCAGTTATATTGTGCACTTTCGGTTGCATGACATTCGGCAAATAGCTATTTTGAATGATTCTCTTTCAGAACACAGCCTCTCTATCCTCATTCTCGCAAGCCAGGGCCTTGATTCGCTGGTATTGATGTCCCCGTCCTCTTCCGCACTCAGAATCCCTTTAGAATAGCATTAATCACTTCCGTAAATTCAATACTTATGTGTATCAGCAGACAATGCGCAGAAACATATTGCATTTGACATCATTCTCTCAAGTCAGAGCCCATTTCTGCTAGAATTTACTGGTTCTATACAAAATTTACGTTACTTTGTCAGTTTTACGAATGGAAGGACGTCATATATTAGCAGATGCTGACCATAAAAGCGATCTATTTGTCCTCGTTGTCAAAGCTAGGGCCTTGATTTGCAGGAGAGGAGAATTCGACATCATTCTCTTACACACATACCTTGTTTAGTGAACTAGCCCCGACATTTTCCACTTAAATTACCTTCGAAAAGGCAAGGTCGAACTTGTCAGATGAGATGATATTTCCTAAGAATGAAATAGTTAATGTCTTGGTATTGACTCGCTGCATGGAAAATAGTGTCAAGGTATTTAGTTTGCAGGTGACACGCAAATACAGAAACTTAATTAATTAGTCTAATTGAATATCAAGACAGTCACAGGCCTTAATTTAATAGTGAAAAGTGTCATTATGCCTCTTGGACAGTTTGATAAAGCCTTCAACCCCATTCCATAGTTTCACAGATCAGAGTGATAGACCTTATACTAAATTCATTGAAAATTAAGGAAATATAAACTTTCCATTATGCTCGGCAACGTCAGCGAGAAGGGAGACTGAAGAGCGTAGATTTTTGCGCTATGACTAAACCCGTGAAATTTATTTGGATTCCAAATATTTTAAAGCCTTTTTGATTTGCAAAAATCAACGGCTGAACCGAATGTTTTGAAATTTGGCATACACGATACTTATACCAAGATATTGCCAAACTGATAATTGTGACTTCGTCTGTCAATTCAGTATAGACGGCATGGACCAGTCAAAATCGTTG
>JAVTVY010010395.1:0-49658 GCA_036873755.1 Hanleya hanleyi | reverse complement strand
TAACAAGAGCCCAAGAGGCTTCAATATACGCCCGTATATCTGGAATTAGATTGGTCCAAATTTCAAGGTTGTTTACTAGCCTTGATTCCAATTGGTAGCTATCAATCCAGAGAAAGGTCTAAAATTTTGTGCTTCCGACAATGTAACATATATGACATCTTAGACTGAATGATAAACTAAAATGAGCTTAACTCTTGGTAACAAGTTGACCTTGAATCAAGAGTCCAGAGCTCACATATCCAATACTGAAATCGACAATTGTCAAACACAAGAAAATAGTAGTTTTCCCGCAAATGAATTCCTTTCAGGCGAGAGAAAATGTATGGTTTTAATTTCACAACAGTTTAACTAAATGTACCTGTTTCAAACATGGGAGACAACTTCACAGGACAAATGCCATGTACATGTATGGGAGAGAACTCTGAATATTCCAACCTACATATAACACATAGAGTCAGCTAAATGCGATTCAGTTTTGGGGGACTGTGACCTTGACCTTTGACAAATTGATCTCCAAATGTATGGCTCCTCTTTGCCATACTCAAAGTTTGGTCATACCTTGAAACTAGAGATATTGCATGGACAACAAATATTAATGGACGAATGGACAGAACGCAACAACGCATTACACGACTTCGTCTTCGACATGCATATGAAAATGTGACTTGTATTGATTTCTTGATTTTGGGGTCACAGTGACCTTGACCTAAATTTTGGTAAACGACATATCGTCTTCCCTCAATGTATCAATGAACAAAAACAAATCATGATTTTG
Source organism: Hanleya hanleyi (assembly GCA_036873755.1). NCBI lineage: Eukaryota > Metazoa > Mollusca > Polyplacophora > Lepidopleurida > Hanleyidae > Hanleya > Hanleya hanleyi. Next base: position 48,883 of record JAVTVY010010395.1, on the reverse strand, counting down.
GGGGTCACAGTGACCTACACTATTGACCTTGACTTAAATTTTGGTACTCGACAGACCGTCTAGACCGGTAATTTCTCAATGGACATAAATAATCATGATTTTTAACAATTTCACGATTTTGGGGTCACAGTGACCTTGACATACATTTTGGTATATGACACATCGTGTCCTCCTAATGTATCTACTGACACAAAAAATGTTATTTTTAATAATCTCCTGATTTTAGGGTCACAGTGACCTTTGACCGTGACCTAATTTTTGGTATGTGACACTTCATTTCTCCATATTGAATCCACTCACAAACAATTAGTAACTTTTAATGATTTTCTGATTTTTAGGTCACACTGACCCTTGACCTTGATTCTGGGGTCACAGTGACCTTGTCTATTGACCTGGACCTAAATTTGGGTACATGACAAAACGGCTCCCTGTAATTTCTCAATGGACTCAAAAAATCATGATTTTTAACAATTTCACGATTTTGGGGTCACAGTGATCTTGACTTTGACCTTGACCTACATTTTGGTAGGTGACACATCGTGTCCCACTAATGTATGTACTGACACAAAAAAAATGGCATTTCTAAAAATTTCCTGATTTTGGGATCACAGTGATCTTTGACATTCGGCCTTGACCTATTTTTTGGTATGCGACTCTTCATTACCCCCTATTGAATCCACTCACAGAAAATTTGAATTTTTTAATGATTTCCTGATTTTTCGGTCACACTGACCTTTGACCTCTGACCTCGACCTACATTCGGTATGCAACACATCATTCTCCCCTAGGGCATCCACTCACCAAAAATTAGAACTGTAGATAGAAAACTGTCAATGATCAACGATTTCCTGATTTTTGGCAACAGTGACCTTTGACCTCTGACCTCGACCTCAATATTGGTACGCGACACATCGTCTCCACCTAGTGTATCCACTCACAAAAAATCGCAACTGTGGATAGAAAACGTTCACAGATATAGATCGGACACGAACACTTCAGTGCTTTCCTGTTTTTGAGGCCAGTGACCTTTGACCTCTGACCTCGACCTTGATTTTGGTACGCGACACATCGTCTCTCCGTAGGATATCCACTCACCAAAAATTAGAACTGTAGATAGAAAACTGTCCCAGATATAGACCGGACACGAGGGACGGACGAACACACGGACAGACGGACGGAAACCGCCATCACATAACACGTCCGCCTTTCGGCGGGCGTATAAAAGGTCCTCGAACGAATTACTCTCCCAACTCAAATCTTGTACATCTATTTTCGTTTTCTAAAATCTCATTTTAAATCCTTTTTACTAAAAGGAACGGCCGATTTCTAAATTTCTGTTTAACTTTGTACGGCTTGGGCAGATAGTGAAAGTTGGAATTTGATTATATATTTGTTGCAATTTTTGCCTTTTTCTTCACAATTAAATTAATGTATATTTGCTACCGGTATAATCGATATAACTTGATATCATTTTGGGATTAAACAATCCCCTTGGGGGTTTCATCCCGCCTATCTTTTATACTTATAAATTATCCAGGATCATGTTTTGGTGAACTAAGAATCGAATCAAATATGAAATATTTCCGATTAGTTTATTACCTGTAACCTAGAAAATTGAATACGGTTAATAGGGATTTGCGTGGGTGTCATAAAACAGCTGGATACATTGGATGAAAAAAAGTCTTCCATGTCATCCCAACGTAAGCGATCTTGTACCGGCAAATAGGGTAAAATTTTCAGTTAATTTAATGACTTCTCAAATCCAGAACTTCGTCATCATAACAATCAATCTAACAATACTTTTATCAGTGTCTGTCATGCAATAATATCCCTAAATCTGTGGTCTCATTTACCTTCATTTCCAAACATTTCGCCCTGGCGAATACTGAGCTCGCCAATGGCACCAGGGCTGTTGCTCTACTCAAATGTTTTCCGATGCTGATCAGTAATATCAAGACAAGTGTCAGATCCGATATTCAATATCCAGCCGTCGTCCAAAAAGAATTCATCGAGAAAATAATCGAAATACCTATTTCGTAGACAGTTAACACCAATTCCAAATGTTTATGAAATAATAATAATAATAAGCGTTCAACAGTTTTCAATTATGTCAGCAAGACATGATGTAGTTCTATAAATAAAATCCAAACAATGACAATTATTCTTTATCCAAATGAATGCCAAGTCGTTTCCAGAATATGTATCTCAGTCTCTCTTTGATTGTGCACGCTCATCTGAACATCATGGAGATGTAAACCACATGATATTCGAACGCCCCATAACCTGGGTTAAGCGTATTTATACACAGGTTATGAAATGTATCGCCAGAGATCTTGCACACTAGGATTGTGTTTTGCCGTCAGTGTACCATATTAAGTCCAGAAACTTGCAATGAAGGCGTTTGCGGGTATAGCTCTGTTTGGCAAGTTTCTGTAGTAATATTCTGTGGTGTTGATTAAATCGTCACGGTTTGCACATGATCGAGCAAATGCTATCATGGGAGATATGTATACGCCGTATGCAGGTCCTTCTGGAATACTGCCATCCAGAAATGGGTAGTTAACTATGTGAACATTGCAATCACCATGATCGTCATGCTCCAGTCTCACTTTTTCGAACTTACTTACCTCGATCTTCACTGGTTTTACTTCAATCGCCGAGGACCAACAGCTATGTAGATCAACACAATAATCAGGATAATTACAAACACAGAGAAAGGGCGACTGGATTTTTCTTGGCTGGAATTTTAAATGACTTTTATAAGGCACTTCGATATAAATAATTGACTGTCGAAAATTTGACGCGCCAAACATGCTCTCTGGTGTAAGGGCAGGCAACTTCCATTATCAAACAGATACCCTTAGCGTTGCATGAAAATCTCGGTCACAATGGCAGGCGCATCGTTTTCCTATATTTGACAGAGCAGTACAGTTATGATGAATCGGAATAATTCTCAGTGTATTAGTTTTTGATAGATTGTGGAAGTCCGAATGAGGTTATATTGTTACCTTTAGTGGAAAATAAACTTGAAATGGAAATCTATCAGGGAACCGTTTCATGTGTCCCATAATTAATCTATTTGGATGAATGCTTGCAAGTCTTTTGCTTTGTTAACAATATGATGCATGTACCTTTCCATGGCAATATAACCTTGGAGGCATAGGTGACAAACTCGGATAAATTTTTGGAACGAAAGGCACAACAACAAGGAATCTTCTCTGACTGGAACAGTCTTTAACATATAACGATCAAATACTCAGCCTTGATCAAATAGTCTTAAGAGGAAAAAGAAAAACAACGATAAAAAGAAACAATTAAAACAAGAAATCTACTTAACCGGGAAACACGTGAAAACGAACCTTCAGACCTTTAATATTGAGTTGCTGAAGATGCTTAGCGAAAAGAAGGCATAATTAACTCAAAATATTGGGAATAAATAAAAGGGATATTAGCTAGCACAAAGGTCAAATACATACAAGCAAAATCGGAAGAAATTACAAGCGTCTGGTCCGTCATTCATAATTCAGCCGTCGTCCATTAAAGAATATCTGCGTCCATAATCCAAAGACCTATTCCATATTCTATATAACAGCATTAGCACCAAATTCAATCAAAAAGACAATCATAGTATACATAAACACACGCTACTTTCCTGCAAGAAAGAAGCGGCCAGCAGTTTCCAACGATGCCGACAAGATGTTCCAAAAATATCAAATCCGTATCGCTGATCAGTATTATTAATCCATATGATATTCATTGTGAAGTCGTCAGCTAGAGAATGATGTATCTTAGTCACGCTTTGATTGTGATGTTCATATGAGCACCATGGTGATCTTGAAGTACATGGGTTCATACGGCCCCTAGCCCCGGGTTAAGCGGATAGACACAAGTTACGAAACGAAACGTCATGGATCTTGCACGCTACGCTCGTATTTTGCTATCAGCATGCGATATGTATCGCCAAATTTGAGAAACTTTAATTGAAGGCGCTTGGTGGTATAGCCCTGTTTTATAAGTTTCTGCAACAATGTTTTGTGACGTTGATTAAAATCGTCACATTTAACGCAGGATCTAGCAATTGTTTCTAGGCGAGATATGTATACGCCATATGTAGGTCCCACTGGAATATTACTATCCAGAAAGAGATAATTTACGATGTCGAAATTGTAATCATCTCTTTTGTCATAAAGTCGATGAGATAGAAGGCCCGCTTCATGTTTATAGAGATATAGGTCTAAATATGATGTGCCGGTAGGGCTATCTGTGGTTTCCTTCAAATCCAGTGAAGGTGGATATATATCTTTCACTGTGTCATTTATATAGCGATTATCCACAGTGAGAAGATCGTCTATATAGCGATTGGTGAATGAGAAGGAACGGGTTTTAAATTGATCGGTTTTGAAAGCGCCTGCATATAGTCATATTCATAAGAGAACAGATATAGGTCAACCAACAAGGGTGCACAATTAGTACCCATTGGAATACCTATGTGCTGTTGATATATTGTGTTGCCAAATTTCACATAGATATTTTTAATGAGAAATTCAAGCAACTCTATAAACAAAGAAACATCCCATGAATGATATCTCTTGTGCGCAATAGAGCTAAAGAATGCTTTATGGCTTCTGACATTAATATATCTACGATCAGTTTTCTTGAACATACATACTATTAATGAACTAAGACGGTCAATAAGGTCCTGATGATGGATTGTAGTATAGAGAGTCGAGAAATCCCATGTGGATGCATGTCTTTACTGTATGTGACCTTTAGCATCAAGTTCTTTCGTAAGACATTTTGAGTTTTTCAATATCCACATACATTCAACGCCAGAGCTTTTAGTAATAGTGGCGCATTACCTTTCCCAAAATGTTTTTACCTCCTGAAGGTCCCTCGTCAACACAAACCTAAAATGTTCTACCTGGAAATCGTTCAGCATGCTCAATATTTAATATAAGAAGCATAGTATAAAACCAGGTAATATGTATGACGTCTCCCAAGGTGTTGTCTGACATCTCATTTTCAAAAGCTAATTTCCCCTATAAACAAAATACTTTTTCATGATTTTTGTTTCACCGACCGGGGTGAATAATGTATTTTAATATTCCGAAGGAAAGTATATTCAAAAGTTTGAAGTCTGTGAAGATACTGGAACCTTGAGTGACTCAGTCTACATCTTAATTAATTTGTGATATTATGTGTTAAAAAAAATTGGGGAGAGCGAATTACTTGATCATTTGATCACTATGTGTTAAATAAACATTTGTGGCTCACTTTCAGTGCTAGCCGACTAATCCCGTCTTAAGAACCAGGAAGCCGTTTTCAGAAAATTCGGACACCTTCTTCCTTAACACTATCTGGCCTGACGATTTAGCGTGTACCGCAGCCTGGGGAGCGAAAAGTGCCCATCTAAATATTTTCGCTATCCCTAAAGCTAGAGGGCTGTAATTTACCACACTATATCTTTGGAACAAGCTCTAAAAGAAAATAATAAAAAGAACAAGATGGCCGCCATGGTGACGTCACATTGACGTCATTTTGTAAAAAGGCATTTTTGGACGATTCTTCGGTCAGATTTTTCCGATTTTTTTATTTATGTATTTTCTTCGCAAACAAATGATGCCTGATAAATTAGTAAATAATAATCTGATATGACATAAAATATGACTTATCCATATCTCCATGCAAAAAAAGCAAAGATTTTGGTGAAATCTGCCGAGAATATCACTTTTCTGGTATCCCACATAGCCGCCATTTTGAATTTACCCACGTTCCTCTACTCGGGGGTCATGCAAATAGGTCTAAAATGATCACAATGTAATAATCTACAAAGTAGCAGAGTCTTAGCTTTAATTTTTTGTCGTTCCGGAGATAGGAGCAAAAAACAATGGGGGGATGCGGAAAGTGACCCCCAGGTCAGGTAGCGTTAATTACACCGCAGCTAAACCATGTTTGTTATATGTGTATCGACAGGTATGGACTGAGGCAATATAATTTAATTCATTTCAATTTTGCGCTATAAATTTTGAAATATTCGAGCTTAATCGAAGCAGTTTTAAAAATACGGCCTCTGTTTTAAGTCGCTAATAACTTATACTCTAAAACACTCCCTCTAGTGACCAATCTTTCATTGGATTGAAAATATCCAATCTAATAGATTTAAAATAATAAATGAATCTGTTGTAGACAGAAAATTCAATGTATTAGATTGAAATTTCCAATCTAATAGATGGAATATTCAATCGAATAGATTGGTCACTAATTCCAATCTGATAGATTGAATTTTCAATCTAATTATTTTAGAGAGTATATACGTCTTGACATAACCATTCTGGACATTTCAAACCCTCAAGTGTCTTTCAGATTTCTAATTTTGCCTGTCCGTTTTAGTATAATCGGAATTTGTATGATGGAAATAATCAGCTAGTCGTTCATATCTTCAAAATGAGTCAAACTATTTGAGATATGAGTTTTGGACAACAAAAAATGCACAAACGGTGAAAATATCAAAGCTGTACAACGAGGGTACAACAGCAATTGTTGAAAGGCGATTATTATGGATTAGTGAGCTACAATTCTTCAGAAGTCGTGTTGTTTGATTTACTGAACAAACGTATGTGTCAAACCACAACCGGAAGAAAACTCATTTCCTTATGAACTTTACTGGCCAATTTTTCGTGCAATGTTGGTCCGCATAATACCGTTAGCGACGACGGCATCCCATAGACAAAAGTTTGATGACAAAAATTTCATTGAAGAGAGCCCTCTTCCCCAAAAAATTTCGGTATATGAAAGGGAGTGTTCTGAACTATTTAAAGATACAATAATTTTAAAAAAAAATGTATTTTTCACCCAAAATCGAGTCCTTAAGTGAGTATATCCAGACAGCTCAATTTGAAAGCCAGCATAAGGAAATTTTTGTCACTTTTTTTCACCAACCTACTGGATTTTTTAGGAATTTTTACATTAGGCGAGAATTCTTTTTCGAATTTTGGAAGCCTTTAGGGGATACTGATTACTTAAACAAATTAATATAAAATTTGTCCGTCATCTTTCAGGGTATGTTCAGCGTCAGACCGATGAAGATGAACATACGTGCATGCACAGAGTGCCCCACGGAAAAGACGAATCAACGTTACGTACAAAGTTAGAAGTGACGAATGGAGACGAATACAATGATTCCCCAATTGGAGGGCGTTCACCATTACAAATGATCACTGAAGAAACATCGTCTTTCACATTTGAAAAGAAATATGTCAACTTTATATTATCCGCCATGAAGAGATTGGCCAGCTTCGGTATTCTGCAAAGTTATTGGTGTGCTACATTGGCTTATCTATCAGCAGATACACCAGAATTACAGAAATACATCTATGAAGAAGGAGGAATTGACTTGGTTTTATCCGCCTTGAAGAGACATGGCAGCAGTGGTCTGTTACAAGGTCGATGGAGCCTAGCACTAGCAGACATCTCCAAAAATGTCTCTGGCATACAGAAATACATCTATGAGAATGGAGGTGTGAACTTGGTATTATCCGCCATGAAGACACATACCAGTCACAGTGGTCTACAAAGTAATGGGTGCTTAGCACTAGCAAACATCTCCAAAGATTCTCCTGACATACAGAAATACATCCATGAGAAGGGAGGTGTGGACTTGATATTATCCGCCATGAAGACACATACCAGTGACAGTATTCTACAAGCTAATGGGTGCTCAGCACTAGCACACATCTCCCAAGATTCCCCTGACATACAGAAATACATCCATGAGAAGGGAGGTGTGGACTTGATATTATCCGCCATGAAGACACATACCAGTCACAGTGTTCTACAAAATAATGGGTGCTTAGCACTAGCATATATCTCCAAAGATTCCCCTGACATAAAGAAATACATCCATGAGAATGGAGGTGTGGACTTGATGTTATCCGCCATGAAGACACATACCAGTCACAGTGGTCTACAAAGTAATGGGTGCTTAGCACTAGCACACATCTCCAAAGATTCTCCTGACATACAGAAATACATCCATGAGAATGGAGGTGTGGAATTGATATTATCCGCCATGAAGGCACATACCAGTCACAGTAATCTACAAGGTAATGGGTGCTTAGCACTAGCATACTTCTCCAAAGATTCCCCGGACATACAGAAATACATCCATGAGAATGGAGGTGTGGACTTGATATTATCCGCCATGAAGACACATACCAGTCACAGTGGTCTACAAAATAATGGGTGCTTAGCACTAGCAAACATCTCCCAAGATTCTCCTGACATACAGAAATACATCTATGAGAATGGAGGTGTGGACTTGATATTATCCGCCATGAAGACACATACCAATCACAGTGGTCTACAAAGTAATGGGTGCGGAGCACTAGCACGCATCTTCGAAGATTCCGCTGACGTACAGAAATACATCCATGAGAAGGGAGGTGTGGACTTGATATTATCCGCCATGAAGACACATACCAGTCACAGTAATCTACAAGGTAATGGGTGCTTAGCACTAGCATACTTCTCCAAAGATTCCCCTGACATACAGAAATACATCCATGAGAATGGAGGTGTGGACTTGATATTATCCGCCATGAAGGCACATACCAGTCACAGTAATCTACAAGGTAATGGGTGCTTAGCACTAGCATACTTCTCCAAAGATTCCCCGGACATACAGAAATACATCCATGAGAATGGAGGTGTGGACTTGATATTATCCGCCATGAAGACACATACCAGTCACAGTGGTCTACAAAATAATGGGTGCTTAGCACTAGCATACATCTCCAAAGATTCCCCTGACATAAAGAAATACATCCATGAGAATGGAGGTGTGGACTTGATGTTATCCGCCATGAAGACACATACCAGTCACAGTGGTCTACAAAGTAATGGGTGCTTAGCACTAGCACACATCTCCAAAGATTCTCCTGACATACAGAAATACATCCATGAGAATGGAGGTGTGGAATTGATATTATCCGCCATGAAGGCACATACCAGTCACAGTAATCTACAAGGTAATGGGTGCTTAGCACTAGCATACTTCTCCAAAGATTCCCCTGACATACAGAAATACATCCATGAGAATGGAGGTGTGGACTTGATATTATCCGCCATGAAGACACATACCAATCACAGTGGTCTACAAAGTAATGGGTGCGGAGCACTAGCACGCATCTTCGAAGATTCCGCTGACGTACAGAAATACATCCATGAGAAGGGAGGTGTGGACTTGATATTATCCGCCATGAAGACACATACAGTGGTCTACAAAATAATGGGTGCTTAGCACTAGCACACATCTCCAAAGATTCTCCTGACATACAGAAATACATCCATGAGAATGGAGGTGTGGACTTGATATTATCCGCCATGAAGACACATACCAATCACAGTGGTCTACAAAGTAATGGGTGCGGAGCACTAGCACGCATCTTCGAAGATTCCGCTGACGTACAGAAATACATCCATGAGAAGGGAGGTGTGGACTTGATATTATCCGCCATGAAGACACATACAAGTCACAGAGGTCTACAAAGTAATGGGTGCGGAGCACTAGCACGCATCTCCAAAGATTCTCCTGACGTACAGAAATACATCCATGAGAATGGAGGTGTGGACTTGATATTATCCGCCATGAAGACACATACCAGTCACAGTGGTCTACAAAGTAATGGGTGCTTAGCACTAGCGCACATCTCCAAAGATTCTCCTGACATACAGAAATACATCCATGAGAATGGAGGTGTGGACTTGATATTATCCGCCATGAAGACACATACCAGTCACAGTGGTCTACAAATTAATGGGTGCTTAGCACTAACACACATCTCCAAAGATTCTCCTGACATACAGAAATACATCCATGAGAAGGGAGGTGTGGACTTGATATTATCCGCCATGAAGACACATGCCAATCACAGTGGTCTACAAATTAATGGGTGCTTACCACTAGCATACATCTCCGAAGATTCCCCTGACATACAGAAATACATCCATGAGAATGGAGGTGTGGACTTGATATTATCCGCCATGAAGACACATACCAGTCACAGTGGTCTACAAAGTAATGGGTGCTTAGCACTAGCATACATCTCCAAAGATTCCCCTGACATACAGAAATACATCCATGAGAAGGGAGGTGTGGACTTGATATTAGCCGCCATGAAGACACATACCAATCACAGTGGTCTACAAATTAATGGGTGCGGAGCACTAGCATACATCTCCAAAGATTCCCCTGACGTACAGAAATACATCCATGAGAAGGGAGGCGTGGACTTGATATTATCCGTCATGAAGACACATACCAGTCACAGTAATCTACAAAGTGCTCGGTGCTTAGCACTAGCATACATCTCCAAAGATTCCCCTGACATACAGAAATACATCCATGAGAAGGGAGGTGTGGTCTTGATATTATCCGCCATGAAAACACACACCAGTGACAGTATTCTACAAGCTAATGGGTGCTCAACACTAGCACACATCTCACAAGATTCCCCTGACATACAGAAATACATCCATGAGAAGGGAGGTGTGGACTTGATATTAACCGCCATGAAGGCATATACCAGTGACGGTATTCTACAAAGTAAGGGGAGCGGAGCACTAGCAAACATCTCCCAAGGTTCCCCTGACATACAGAAATACATCTGTGAGAATGGAGGTGCGGACTTTATATAATCAATCATGAATACACACTCCAGTGCCATAAATCTATGAATTAATGGGTACTCAGCACTAGCAAACATCTCCAGGGATTCTACTGACACACAGAAATGCATCTATGAGAATGGAGGTGTGGATTTGGTACTATCAGCCATGAAGATGCATATTAGTGATTGGATTCTTCAAATTAATGGATGCACAGCACTAGCAAACATCTCCAAGCATTCTCCAGACATACGGAAATACGTCCATGATAAGGGCTGCGTGGATTTGTCCAAGACTCGTGAATTGAGACATGCATATCTGACAGCAGAGCTGATATTAGTCATTGTTTACAGCAACAATCACACGACTTCAAGAGTCTTTCACACTAATGGGTATATGAAGCTATTGCTAGACATACAGTACACGCATGCAAAGGCTACGAGTAAAACATGATAGCGGGCAATACATGCTTCTGACATGTGATTAAAAAATTGGTGGAAACAGGACATGCAAATTTCAAGTTAGTCCGGATTAAAACTACTCAACACAAAACACTCTAACTCGAGTACTTCTCTCTCGAAAGATACATGTACATAAGAACTGTATGTATTTGTGAGTGGACAGAAACAAAAAACATTCACGCCAACCGTACCGTAAACTAGGGTGTATTCGGACAGTGGGGTGAATTCGGTCAAGAGGCCAAGAAAAGTACAAAAGTTCATTTTTTACATTTATTAATAAACAGACCTTGTTTTGTCTTCCGTTATTTTCTTTTCCCACATGTGGGTTATCAAACGACATCGAAATGATCATCTTAACCACTAGATGCTTTTGTCTGGAAGTTTGAATACTCAATACACTTTTTTGCGTTGATCTCAATTTTTTCAAAACTTCTACTGGTCACGACAGTTCAAAGCCCTGGCCATATGTTGATGGATAGTTTTTGAAACACATAATAATTGACGAGATAATAGAGCCAAAAAATAAAATAGAACATGGATAGTTGTTTCGAGAAATGCTCAGTTTACACCTATGGCTGGAATTTTCCCGGGCATAGGGGTGAATTCGGACACGCTAAAAATAACCGATAAAGATAGTTCCGTGGTGTCCGTACCGAGTTGTTACCTGGAAAATGTCGATATCAGATGGTTATGCTTGGACAAACACAACTTTTACGAAATCGTGAAGCCACATTCCAAATTAAAGCCTTAATGATCTTGTCTCATTAAATTTATACACAGACAAGACAATATATACAACACAATACACAATAAAAAACACTTGAATAAATCAGAGTTTGGATGAAAACAAGACACGAACAATTTATTGCTGTTTGCCACCACATAAAAAATATGTATATAATTATATTAAATATTTTAAGAAATAACCCGCCGCCAGTAATTGCTATCGGGTAATTAATACGGCAGCAAGGAAGTGTCGATATCCTCCAAACACCCAAACTCACATACATTCGTAAAAGTTCATTTATGTTTCGTTAATATCTGGACTCTCTTTCCCATGTCTGACGCAACTCTGTACCTTGTCGTGAGGGAAGGAGTAAGGTATCTCCGATACACATCGCTCTGCCAGTCACCCTGTAATTTGATCAAATCAGCGGGAATTCCACATTCCAAAGCAAAAGAAGCCCCAGCTTTCCGGAAGCTGTGGCCTGAATAGGAGGAGGTTTCGCGACCTAATGCCTCTATACAAGATCTTAATCTGTGTGCGAACGTCGATTGCGTAACAATTAATGGACCAGACGGGGACGGGTACTGGAAGGCGGGTTCAGACAAAGGTACAGGAGTGCGTTTGAAACAGGCCAAGCTAATACACGAGTGACAGTAAGGAGAATCCGGAATGTGTGGCAACGGAATTTTGACAGTTCTCTGTCTAAACTGAATTGTTTTAGAATGCCTTATAAGCAAAATCATGCCCTTCTCGGAGAATGAAATATCCTGCCGTAGCAAAAACATTGGGTTGTCGGCATAGGAAGCAGACTTGGGAAGAAGATTGGATTTCCGCAACAAAGAGAAAAAGGCAACGAGGCACACATTCCAAAACGCCAAATCGAAAGGCGAACTTAAGTCAATTACACTAAAAATCTCTGTTAAAATATCAAGAGTGATAGGGAGCTTAGGGCGTATATTATCTCCGATGTTTCTGCGTATACCCCGTAGAATACTACAACTATACCAGCTATTTGTTTGGGGCGGGGGGTGCCCACCTTCAAGGTGCAAAATTCTGACAACATTTAAATACTGTTTAATAGAGCTATAAGCAAGACTCTGTGAAAGGTACACAATATACCTGGCCAAATTTTGCAAGGAAATAGGCACAGGCGAAATTCCAATCAAGCTACAGAAAGTTATAAACTTGTTTAGATGGCACAAATATGTGGCCCGTGTGGAATCAGCGAAGGCAGAAAGTCTAATCTCTGAAATTTGTCTGTCCAGATGTCTCACAATAGGCCCTGTGAAGAAAGAACATTGAATTTGTACGTTTCACTAGTCATATTCATCCTAGGGCACGTGACATTTAAATGAGACCTGGACAGAGCGGAGAAACGACCAGCAGATTGTAATCTCGAAATATGGTCGGCTAATGTGTTCTGCAAACCAGGAATATGACGAGCCGTTATATGAAAATTATATTTTGCCGACAACCAGAACATATAGCGTAATGAGCCCATGATAATTTGATTACCGGATGTGCCTTTATTTATTGCGCTGACAGTGACAGAATTGTCAGACGAGATTATAACTCTTTTATTACTCCAGCATGGAGCCCACCTGGCTGCTGCAAAACTTACAGCCAATACTTGGCAAGGCTTTGGTGTAAGACCTGCCATTGAAAAGATAATATCCTGGACAAAAGACTAACAATACAACTTGCAGCAGATCCTTTGTCAATTATATTTCATGGGTCTTACACCAAATCGTTGCCCAATACTTCTTCAAGAATCAGGGGGACTTGAGAGATTTTGACATTTTGTGTGTCAGGTTGAAATTTTCAAAAAGGTACCAAATTATCAAGGGTGCATTATTTCATCTCAGAAAGATAGGAAACACAATTAAACACAAGAAAATATGACTATTTCTTTGAAGTAATTCGAAAAAAATGATTTTGTGGAACAAAATTGATAAAAAATGTAGTGGATTTTTCGAAGTAAAATTTGGAAATCGAAGAAATGTGGTGACTGTTTTATTCACGAATAAAGTTGAATCATCTCTTCGTTGAGGCCAAACAAGAATGACCTCCTTGAAGTTGTTGGAAAATAGAATGCTACACGTGGTCAAGCAAACTGAATTGTCCAGAAAAATGGCGATTCACATTTCTTCCTGCTCAGGTGGACTTTTTCCGGCCTCGATGCATTAACCCTTCACACAAAACTGAACACCTGTCAATCAAAGTCCGTCTGAACAAGACAGTCATTCAACATGTCGTTGTTGTTACGTGTTGTTGTTGTTGTTGTTGGCACATGGCCGTGAGGGTTAATGCCATTCATGTACACACGTTTACGCTCACCCATTTTCATCGACAAACGCTTTGAGAACATGCGATCGGAATGCCGAATCATTCAGATGGGAGGGCTACTCATCGAAATTTACTATAATACCATCTTTGTTGTCTAAATTTGATGTAATTAGACGGATGATTTGTTTTTCCTCAGTTTCACCAAAATATCATATCTCGCGCGATTTCACGTGAAGCAGGAGGCAGGATATTGGAGTAAGGCTGTTCGAAAAGTAGATCCCAAGAGAGGTTTACAGAAATTGTTTTCTTCTTTCGAAACTGTCGAAATAAATATGTTGGATGCTAAATATCACCATATTTCGCTCAATTATGATGCTTCTTTGATGTTTATACATGATATTGACGATATTTTGGGCATGCCTATATTGGCGTATGAATATTATTAAGATGTGATGGGTCACCTTGTTTGGAAAAGAAGCATGGTCTGAGACATACCGAAGTGTTTGGCATGAAAGCGCTAAATTCGATCTCTATTTAAACAGATGGGCTGAAAAGTACGTATCTTACTGAGTATTTGTGGAAAATTTGAAATTGATATCTGCTATAGTTTATTTTCCATAGAATTATCTTTATTTCGTTGTCACGTCGGGAGCAAAATGGTGAGATTTCAGGGGTCATTTGTGATGACATACAGAGTCGAGAATGGATGTACGGCCACGTGCTTCAGGCGAAATGGATAATTTCGCTCGTAGGACCTCCAAAACTTAGTGGAGTCATTTTATTTATCGTTTTCCTGGCCTGTTATAGTATTTATTTCCTGAAAGTCGCTTCACGAAATTCTTTGTCATTTCATTACATTTTTGCTTCACAAAGGTATTGAAAAACTTTTTAAAAAAAAAATACATTTTTTGTCATATCATGTCTCATGGTATCACTGTGTCATAAAATTTGGTCATTATAATGATAAGGGTCGTTTTTAGAAATTTAGACTTGGCAAAAAATTTCAAAAATGTCACAAGTCCTAATTCCCCTTAAGATTAATATGCATAGGTTTCACAACAGAACAATCTAGATGCCAGTTTACATAATACCAGTCATTTTGATGAAAACCACCCGCACCGGAATCACACGCGTCTGTGTAAACAGATAATATAGGTATATTGTCTAAAAGCAATGATTTGCCATTAAACTCGTGCATAAAGTTAGTCCACCAAGAAAATGGAGGTGTGGACTTTATATTATCCGCCACGAAGGCACATACCAGTCACAGTAATCTACAAGGTAATGGGTGCTTAGCACTAGCATACTTCTCCAAAGATTCCCCTGACATACAGAAATACATCCATGAGAATGGAGGTGTGGACTTGATATTATCCGCCATGAAGACACATACCAGTCACAGTGGTCTACAAAATAATGGGTGCTTAGCACTACCATACATCTCCAAAGATTCTCCTGACATACAGAAATACATCCATGAGAATGGAGGAGTGGACTTGATATTATCCGCCATGAAGACACATACCAATCACAGTGGTCTACAAAGTAATGGGTGCGGAGCACTAGCACGCATCTTCGAAGATTCCCCTGACATACAGAAATACATCCATGAGAATGGAGGTGTGGACTTGATATTATCCGCCATGAAAACACATACCAATCACAGTGGTCTACAAAGTAATGGGTGCGGAGCACTAGCAGGCATCTCCGAAGATTTTCCTGACGTACAGAAATACATCCATGAGAATGGAGGTGTGGGCTTGATATTATCCGCCATGAAGACACATACCAGTCACAGAGGTCTACAAATTAATGGGTGCTTAGCACTACCATACATCTCCAAAGATTCCCCTGACATACAGAAATACATCCATGAGAATGGAGGTGTGGACTTGATATTATCCGCCATGAAGACACATACCAGTCACAGTGGTCTACAAATTAATGGGTGCTTAGCACTAACACACATCTCCAAAGATTCTCCTGACATACAGAAATACATCCATGAGAATGGAGGTGTGGACTTGATATTATCCACCATGAAGACACATACCAATCACAGTGGTCTACAAATTAATGGATGCTTACCACTAGCATACATCTCCGAAGATTCCCCTGACATACAGAAATACATCCATGAGAATGGAGGTGTGGACTTGATATTATCCGCCATGAAGACACATACCAGTCACAGTGGTCTACAAAGTAATGGGTGCTTAGTACTAGCATACATCTCCAAAGATTCCCCTGACATACAGAAATACATCCAAGAGAAGGGAGGTGTGGACTTGATATTAGCCGCCATGAAGACACATACCAATCACAGTGGTCTACAAATTAATGGGTGCTTAGTACTAGCATACATCTCCAAAGATTCCCCTGACGTACAGAAATACATCCATCAGAAGGGAGGTGTGGTCTTGATATTATCCGCCATGAAGACACATACCAGTGACAGTATTCTACAAGCTAATGGGTGCTCAACACTAGCACACATCTCACAAGATTCCCCTGACATACAGAAATACATCCATGAGAAGGGAGGTGTGGACTTGATATTAACCGCCATGAAGGCATATACCAGTGACGGTATTCTACAAAGTAAGGGGAGCGGAGCACTAGCAAACATCTCCCAAGGTTCCCCTGACATACAGAAATACATCTGTGAGAATGGAGGTGCGGACTTTATATAATCAATCATGAATACACACTCCAGTGCCATAAATCTATGAATTAATGGGTACTGAGCACTAGCAAACATCTCCAGGGATTCTACTGACACACAGAAATGCATCTATGAGAATGGAGGTGTGGATTTGGTACTATCAGCCATGAAGATGCATATTAGTGATTGGATTCTTCAAATTAATGGGTGCACAGCACTAGCAAACATCTCCAAGCATTCTCCAGACATACGGAAATACGTCCATGATAAGGGCTGCGTGGATTTGTCCAAGACTCGTGAATTGAGACATGCATATCTGACAGCAGAGTTGATATTAGTCATTGTTTACAGCAACAATCACACGACTTCAAGAGTCTTTCACACTAATGGGTATATGAAGCTATTGCTAGACATACAGTACACGCATGCAAAGGCTACGAGTAAAACATGATAGCGGGCAATACATGTTTCTGACATGTGATTAAAAAATTGGTGGAAACAGGACATGCAAATTTCAAGTTAGTCCGGATTAAAACTACTCAACACAAAACACTCTAACTCGAGTACTTCTCTCTCGAAAGATACATGTACATAAGAACTGTATGTATTTGTGAGTGGACAGAAACAAAAAACATTCACGCCAACCGTACCGTAAACTAGGGTGTATTCGGACAGTGGGGTGAATTCGGTCAAGAGGCCAAGAAAAGGACAAAAGTTCATTTTTTACATTTATTAATAAACAGACCTTGTTTTGTCTTCCATTATTTTCTTTTCCCACATGTGGGTTATCAAACGACATCGAAATGATCATCTTAACCACTAGATGCTTTTGTCTGGAAGTTTGAATACTCAATACATTTTTTTGCGTTGATCTCAATTTTTTCAAAACTTCTACTGGTCACGACAGTTCAGAGCCCTGGCCATATGTTGATGGATAATTTTTGAAACACATAATAATTGACGAGATAATAGAGCCAAAAAATAAAATAGAACATGGATAGTTGTTTCGAGAAATACTCAGTTTACACCTATGGCTGGAATTTTCCCGGGCATATGGGTGAATTCGGACACGCTAAAAATAACCGATAAAGATAGTTCCGTGGTGTCCGTACCGAGTTGTTACCTGGAAAATGTCGATATCAGATGGTTATGCTTGAACAAACAACTTTTACGAAATCGTGAAGCCACATTCCAAATTAAAGCCTTAATGATCTTGTCTCATTAAATTTATACACAGACAAGACAATATATACAACACAATACACAATAAAAAACACTTCAATAAATCAGAGTTTGGGTGAAAACAAGACACGAACACTTTATTGCTGTTTGCCGCCACATAAAAAATATGTATATAATTATATTAAATATTTTAAGAAATAACCCGCCGCCAGTAATTGCTATCGGGTAATTAATACGGCAGCAAGGAAGTGTCGATATCCTCGGGAGGGAGTGGTGGGAATAGAAAACAACTATAGACCGCCAGCACTGCACACTGAATACGTGTGTCAGTTTATCGGTTATTTATACGAACTGGCCAAGCCAGCCAGAGTCCGCTAAGCGTATTCTAATTAGCTAACTTGCATAAAACACGCTAAAGGACTACTGCACGGCATACAGGACAAACGGTTCACCCACTCCCGAGACAAACCGAACCACCCGTCCGCGTATTCTAATTGTGAATCACAATAGCAATGGAATTTACACCGAACACATTTCAACGAACTGCAAATCGCAGAATTAACATATCTGGCAGCCCAGAAATGATAGTAAACACATGCGTAAATTCACTAGAGCCGCGGTCATTGACTGATCATTAAAATAATATTAACATGATCAATATACTTCTTAATGATCTTGTCTCATTAAATTTATACACAGACAAGACAATATATACAACACAATACACAATAAAAAACACTTGAATAAAGTTGAGTTTGGATGAAAACAAGACACGAACAATTTATTGCTGTTTGCCACCACATAAAAAATATGTATATAATTATATTAAATATTTTAAGAAATAACCCGCCACCAGTAATTGCTATCGGGTAATTAATACGGCAGCAAGGAAGTGCCGATATCCTCCAAACACCCAAACTCACATACATTCGTAAAAGTTCATTTATGTTTCGTTAATATCTGGACTCTCTTTCCCATGTCTGACGCAACTCTGTACCTTGTCGTGAGGGAAGGAGTAAGGTATCTCCGATACACATCGCTCTGCCAGTCACCCTGTAATTTGATCAAATCAGCGGGAATTCCACATTCCAAAGCAAAAGAAGCCCCAGCTTTCCGGAAGCTGTGGCCTGAATAGGAGGAGGTTTCGCGACCTAATGCCTCTATACAAGATTTTAATCTATGTGCGAACGTCGATTGCGTAACAATTAAAGGACCAGACGGGACGGGTACTGGAAGGCGGGTTCAGACAAAGGTACAGAAGTGCGTTTGAAACAGGCCAAGCTAATACACGAGTGACAGTAAGGAGAATCCGGAATGTGTGGCAACGGAATTTGGACAGTTCTCTGTCTAAACTGAATTGTTTTAGAATGCCTTATAAGCAAAATCATGCCCTTCTCGGAGAATGAAATATCCTGCCGTAGCAAAAACATTGGGTTGTCGGCATAGGAAGCAGACTTGGGAAGAAGATTGGATTTCCGCAACAAAGAGAAAAAGGCAACGAGGCACACATTCCAAAACGCCAAATCGAAAGGCGAACTTAAGTCAATTACACTAAAAATCTCTGTTAAAATATCAAGAGTGATAGGGAGCTTAGGGCGTATATTATCTCCGATGTTTCTGCGTATACCCCGTAGAATACTACAACTATACCAGCTATTTGTTAGAGGCGGGGGGTGCCCACCTTCAAGGTGCAAAATTCTGACAACATTTAAATACTGTTTCATAGAGCTATAAGCAAGACTCTGTGAAAAGTACACAATGTACCTGGCCAAATTTTGCAAGGAAATAGGCACAGGCGAAATTCCAATCAAGCTACAGAAAGTTATAAACTTGTTTAGATGGCACAAATATGTGGCCCGTGTGGAATCAGCGAAGGCAGAAAGTCTAAACTCTGAAATTTGTCTCTCCAGATGTCTCACAATAGGCCCTGTGAAGAAAGAACATTGAATTTGTACGTTTCACTAGTCATATTCATCCTAGGGCACGTGACATTTAAATGAGACCTGGACAGAGCGGAGAAACGATCAGCAGATTGTAATCTCGAAATATGGTCGGCTAATGTGTTCTGCAAACCAGGAATATGACGAGCCGTTATATGAAAATTATATTTTGCCGACAACCAGAACATATAGCGTAATGAGCCCATGATAATTTGATTACCGGATGTGCCTTTATTTATTGCGCTGACAGTGACAGAATTGTCAGACGAGATTATAACTCTTTTATTACTCCAGCATGGAGCCCACCTGGCTGCTGCAAAACTTACAGCCAATACTTGGCAAGGCTTTGGTGTAAGACCTGCCATTGAAAAAGGAAATATCCTGGACAAAAGACTAACAATACAACTTGCAGCAGATCCTTTGTCAATTATATTTCATGGGTCTTACACCAAATCGTTGTCCAATACTTCTTCAGAATCAGGGGGACTTGAGAGATTTTGACATTTTGTGTGTCAGGTTGAAATTTTCAAAAAGGTACTAAATTATCAAGGGTGCATTATTTCATCTCAGAAAGATAGGAAACACAATTAAACACAAGAAAATATGACTATGACTAATTCGAAAAAAATGATTTTGTGGAACAAAATTGATAAAAAATGTAGTGGATTTTTCGAAGTAAAATTTGAAAATCGAAGAAATGTGGTGACAGTTTTACTCACGAATAAAGTTGAATCATCTCTTCGTTGAGGCCAAACAAGAATGACCTCCTTGAAGTTGTTCGAAAATAGAATGCTACACGTGGTCAAGCAAGCTGAATTGTCCAGAAAAATGGCGATTCACATTTCTTCCTGCTCAGGTGGACTTTTTCCGGCCTCGATGCATTAACCCTTCACACAACAAGGGTTATGTGTAACCCGGCAGCTCGCCTTTTGGGTATTCAATAACATGCAGCTTCACATAAAGATCGAGCCCTTCAGGTTGCACATCACTGGCAATGACAATACATATTGCAATAAAAATTTGACTTCTTCGTCAGTGATGCTGAAGTTGGATTGAAACATGAACTATATTATAAAACTTGAAATAAAGATTACCTTTTTTTCCAAAAGTAAGCTTATACATGTCATTATGAATACATGTACAATTGAAATTTTGTCTGAGATGTGGGTGTGAAATGCCTGGACAAATATGGTTCGTGCAAAAGCTTGAGGTTAAATCATGATGAGGAATGGGATTCGATACCAAAATTGAAGGAAATGGTGTTCTTTATTAAAGGCGACACAAAATTCCAAACCACCAGGGGTTAATATTTAATATTGTACTTCTGAAATGAAATAATGTCATTAAACTATTAGTACCGTAATTACTATAAAGGAATATATTGTAGTTGATTTGACGTGTTTGTGTATATGTAACAGGTCGGTGTAAGAACGCATTGTTGAGGCTTTTGTGCAGCTGAAAAGGGTCACGTGTAGACGCATTGTTGAGCTCAGACAGGCTATTGTAGGCTCTGTCTTGTGCGTAATTCTTACACCAAGTATAAACCTACAATGTACACTGCATCTCCTACCTAATAGGTTAGTATCACATATAAGAGATATATGCAGCTTCGCAAAAGATCGAGCCCTTAAGGATGGCACATCATTTGAGGTTGCACATCATTGGCAATGCACATCATTTAAAATAATAAATTTATTAAGAAATATGATTTCTATATTTAGTGATATTGAGGTTGGATTGATGGAGGAACTATATTATATAACTACCAATAAAGATTACATTTTTTCCAAAAGTAAGCCTACACATCCCATTGCATAGATCTGATGAATACATGTTCATGTATACATGTACATGTAGTTAGGAACAATAGGTGTGCAATTTTGAGCACGTTCTTGGTGTAACTTTGTGTGATGATATGTGAACAAACAAAGCTAATAACAGTGCAATAGTAAGACTAAATCTATCATTTCCAACAGGCAATGGGACACTTGCACTGCAGTAAACCTTCACATTTGTATGCAAATAAAAGAACGCAATGACAACTGTGTCCAATCATACTGTAATGCTCCATAATAATGTGCACGGGTAAAGACTGAGCTCACAAACTGATTCAAACTCACTTTTAATTAATATAATAAGTTAAATGTGTGGACACAGATATGGTTGTACAAAAGCTTCAGGGTCAACGAGAATTTGATAAAATTTTAGGAAATGGCGTCCTTCATTTAAGGCGACACGAAATTAAAAACTAACAGGGGTTCAGTACTGCGGGATTCCCCCGCCAGTTATTTTGATATTGTACTTCTGAAATAAAATAATGTCCAAAACTATTAGTAAATACTATAAAGGAATATACTGTATGTGATTTGGTATGTATGACTGTGTATACAATGTACACTGCATCTCATGCCTAATAAGAAGTCAAAATTATTCTAAGTCCAGCCTAAACAGAAAAGATTAACCCAGAAAACTTTCTAAGTCCAGCCTAAACATAAAAGTCTAACCGGACACCAACACCGACACCAACACCAACACCAACACCGCCACTTTCCCCCTCTCTCTCCAATACCTCGCCTACTTCGTATACGGCGAGCTAAAAATGAACACCTGTCAATCAAAGTCCGTCTGAACAAGACAGTCATTCAACATGTCGTTGTTGTTACGTGTTGTTGTTGTTGTTGGCACATGGCCGTGAGGGTTAATGCCATTCATGTACACACGTTTACGCTCACCCATTTTCATCGACAAACGCTTTGAGAACATGCGATCGGAATGCCGAATCATTCAGATGGGAGGGCTACTCATCCAAATTTACTATAATACCATCTTTGTTTTCTTCTTTCGAAACTGTCGAAATAAATATGTTGGATGCTAAATATCACCATATTTCGCTCAATTATGATGCTTCTTTGATGTTTATACATGATATTGACGATATTTTGGACATGCCTATATGGGCGTATGAATATTATTGAGATGTGATGGGTCACCTTGTTTGGAAAAGAAGCATGGTCTGAGACATACCGAAGTGTTTGGCATGAAAGCGCTAAATTCGATCTCTATTTAAACAGATGGGCTGAAAAGTACGTATCTTACTGTGTGTTTGTGGAAAATTTGAAATTCATATCTGCTATAGTTTATTTTTCATAGAATTATCTTTATTTCGTTGTCACGTCGGGAGCAAAATGGTGAGATTTCAGGGGTCATTTGTGATGACATACAGAGTCGAGAATGGATGTACGGCCACGTGCTTCAGGCGAAATGGATAATTTCGCTCGTAGGACCTCCAAAACTTAGTTGAGTCATTTTATTTATCGTTTTCCTGGCCTGTTATAGTATTTATTTCCTGAAAGTCGCTTCACGAAATTCTTTGTCATTTCATTACATTTTTGCTTCACAAAGGTATTGAAAAACTTTTTAAAAAAAATACATTTTTTGTCATATCATGTCTCATGGTATCTTTGTGTCATAAAATTTGGTCATTATAATGATAAAGGTCGTGTTTAGAAATTTAAACTTGACAAAAAATTTCAAAAATGTCACAAGTCCTAATTCCCCTTAAGATTAATATGCATAGGTTTCACAACAGAACAATTCTAGATGCCAGTTTACATAATACCAGTCATTTTGATGAAAACCACCCGCACCGGAATCACACGCGTCTGTGTAAACAGATAATATAGGCATATTATCTAAAAGCAATGATTTGCCATTAAACTCGTGCATAAAGTTAGTCCACCAAGAAAATGGAGGTGTGGACTTGATATTATCCGCCATGAAGACACATACCAGTCACAGTAATCTACAAGGTAATGGGTGTTTAGCACTAGCATACTTCTCCAAAGATTCCCCTGACATACAGAAATACATCCATGAGAATGGAGGTGTGGATTTGATATTATCCGCCATGAAGACACATACCAGTCACAGTGGTCTACAAAATAATGGGTGCTTAGCACTAGCACACATCTCCAAAGATTCTCCTGACATACAGAAATACATCCATGAGAATGGAGGAGTGGACTTGATATTATCCGCCATGAAGACACATACCAATCACAGTGGTCTACAAAGTAATGGGTGCGGAGCACTAGCACGCATCTTCGAAGATTCCCCTGACATACAGAAATACATCCATGAGAATGGAGGTGTGGACTTGATATTATCCGCCATGAAAACACATACCAATCACAGTGGTCTACAAAGTAATGGGTGCGGAGCACTAGCAGGCATCTCCGAAGATTTTCCTGACGTACAGAAATACATCCATGAGAATGGAGGTGTGGGCTTGATATTATCCGCCATGAAGACACATACCAGTCACAGAGGTCTACAAATTAATGGGTGCTTAGCACTACCATACATCTCCAAAGATTCCCCTGACATACAGAAATACATCCATGAGAATGGAGGTGTGGACTTGATATTATCCGCCATGAAGACACATACCAGTCACAGTGGTCTACAAATTAATGGGTGCTTAGCACTAACACACATCTCCAAAGATTCTCCTGACATACAGAAATACATCCATGAGAATGGAGGTGTGGACTTGATATTATCCGCCATGAAGACACATACAAGTCACATAGGTCTACAAAGTAATGGGTGCTTAGCGCTACCATACATCTCCAAAGATTCTCCTGACATACAGAAATACATCCATGAGAATGGAGGTGTGGACATGATATTATCCGCCATGAAGACACATACCAGTCACAGTGGTCTACAAATTAATGGGTGCTTAGCACTAACACACATCTCCAAAGATTCTCCTGACATACAGAAATACATCCATGAGAAGGGAGGTGTGGACTTGATATTATCCGCCATGAAGACACATACCAATCACAGTGGTCTACAAATTAATGGGTGCTTACCACTAGCATACATCCCCGAAGATTCCGTTGACATACAGAAATACATCCATGAGAATGGAGGTGTGGACTTGATATTATCCGCCATGAAGACACATACCAGTCACAG
This sequence comes from Hanleya hanleyi, assembly GCA_036873755.1. Taxonomy (NCBI): domain Eukaryota; kingdom Metazoa; phylum Mollusca; class Polyplacophora; order Lepidopleurida; family Hanleyidae; genus Hanleya; species Hanleya hanleyi. Next base: position 23,971 of record JAVTVY010010395.1, on the reverse strand, counting down.
TGGTCTACAAAGTAATGGGTGCTTAGCACTAGCATGCATCTCCAAAGATTCCCCTGGCATACAGAAATACATCCATGAGAAGGGAGGTGTGGAGTTGATATTAGCCGCCATGAAGACACATACCAATCACAGTGGTCTAGAAATTAATGGGTGCGGAGCACTAGCATACATCTCCAAAGATTCCCCTGACATACAGAAATACATCCATGAGAAGGGAGGTGTGGAGTTGATATTATCCGCCATAAAGACACATACCAATCACAGTGGTCTACAAATTAATGGGTGCGGAGCACTAGCATACATCTCCAAAGATTCTCCTGACATACAGAAATACATCCATGAGAAGGGAGGCGTGGACTTGATATTATCCGTCATGAAGACACATACCAGCCACAGTAATCTACAAAGTGCTCGGTGCTTAGCACTAGCATACATCTCCAAAGATTCCCCTGACATACAGAAATACATCCATGAGAAGGGAGGTGTGGTCTTGATATTATCCGCCATGAAGACACATACCAGTGACAGTATTCTACAAGCTAATGGGTGCTCAGCACTAGCACACATCTCCCAAGATTCCCCTGACATACAGAAATACATCCATGAGAAGGGAGGTGTGGACTTGATATTAACCGCCATGAAGGCATATACCAGTGACGGTATTCTACAAAGGAAGGGGAGCGGAGCACTAGCAAACATCTCCCAAGGTTCCCCTGACATACAGAAATACATCTGTGAGAATGGAGGTGCGGACTTTATATAATCAATCATGAATACACACTCCAGTGCCATAAATCTATGAATTAATGGGTACTCAGCACTAGCAAACATCTCCAGGGATTCTACTGACGTATCTATGAGAATGGAGGTGTGGATTTGGTACTATCAGCCATGAAGATGCATATTAGTGATTGGATTCTTCAAATTAATGGATGCACAGCACTAGCAAACATCTCCAAGCATTCTCCAGACATACGGAAATACGACCATGATAAGGGCGGCATGGATTTGTCCAAGACTCGTGAATTGAGACATGCATATCTGACAGCAGAGCTGATATTAGTCATTGTTTACAGCAACAATCACACGACTTCAAGAGTCTTTCACACTAATGGGTATATGAAGCTATTGCTAGACATACAGTACACGCATGCAAAGGCTACATGTGATTAAAAAAATTGGTGGAAACAGGACATGCAAATTTCAAGTTAGTCCGGATTAAAACTACTCAACACAAAACACTCTAACTCGAGTACTTCTCTCTCGAAAGATACATGTACATAAGAACTGTATGTATTTGTGAGTGGACAGAAACAAAAAACATTCACGCCAACCGTACCGTAAACTAGGGTGTATTCGGACAGTGGGGTGAATTCGGTCAAGAGGCCAAGAAAAATACAAAAGTTCATTTTTTACATTTATTAATAAACGGACCTTGTTTTGTCTTCCGTTATTTTCTTTTCCCACATGTGGGTTATCAAACGACATCGAAATGATCATCTTAACCACCAGATGCTTTTGTCTGGAAGTTTGAATACTCAATACAGTTTTTTGCGTTGATCTCAATTTTTTCAAAACTTCTACTGGTCACGACAGCTCAAAGCCCTGGCCATATGTTGATGGATAGTTTTTGAAACACATAATAATTGACGAGATAATAGAGCCAAAAAATAAAATAGAACATGGATAGTTGTTTCGAGAAATGCTCAGTTTACACCTATGGCTGGAATTTTCCCGGGCATAGGGGTGAATTCGGACACGCTAAAAATAACCGATAAAGATAGTTCCGTGGTGTCCGTACCGAGTTGTTACCTGGAAAATGTCGATATCAGATGGTTATGCTTGGACAAACACAACTTTTACGAAATCGTGAAGCCACATTCCAAATTAAAGCCTTAATGATCTTGTCTCATTAAATTTATACACAGACAAGACAATATATACAACACAATACACAATAAAAAACACTTCAATAAATCAGAGTTTGGGTGAAAACCAGACACGAACACTTTATTGCTGTTTGCCGCCACATAAAAAATATGTGTATAATTATATTAAATATTTTAAGAAATAACCCGCCGCCAGTAATTGCTATCGGGTAATTAATACGGCAGCAAGGAAGTGTCGATATCCTCGGGAGGGAGTGGTGGGAATAGAAAACAATTATAGGCCGCCAGCACTGCACACTGAATACGTGTGTCAGTTTATCGGTTATTTATACGAACTGGCCAAGCCAGCCAGAGTCCGCTAAGCGTATTCTAATTAGCTAACTTGCACAGAACACGCTAAAGGACTACTGCACGGCATACAGGACAAACGGCTCACCCACTCCCGAGACAAACCGAACCACCCGTCCGCGTATTCTAATTGTGAATCACAATAGCAATGGAATTTACACCGAACACATTTCAACGAACTGCAAACCGCAGAATTAACATATCTGGCAGCCCAGAAATGATAGTAAACACATGCGTAAATTCACCATAGCCGCGGTCATTGACTGATCATTAAAATAATATTAACATGATCAATATACTTCTTAATGATCTTGTCTCATTAAATTTATACACAGACAAGATAATATATACAACACAATACACAATAAAAAACACTTGAATAAAGTTGAGTTTGGATGAAAACAAGACACGAACAATTTATTGCGGTTTGCCACCACATAAAAAATATGTATATAATTATATTAAATATTTTAAGAAATAACCCGCCGCCAGTAATTGCTATCGGGTAATTAATACGGCAGCAAGGAAGTGTCGATATCCTCCAAACACCCAAACTCACATACATTCGAAAAAGTTCATTTATGTTTCGTTAATATCTGGACTCTCTTTCCCATGTCTGACGCAACTCTGTACCTTGTCGTGAGGGAAGGAGTAAGGTATCTCCGATACACATCGCTCTGCCAGTCACCCTGTAATTTGATCAAATCAGCGGGAATTCCACATTCCAAAGCAAAAGAAGCCCCAGCTTTCCGGAAGCTGTGGCCTGAATAGGAGGAGGTTTCGCGACCTAATGCCTCTATACAAGATTTTAATCTATGTGCGAACGTCGATTGCGTAACAATTAAAGGACCAGACGGGGACGGGTACTGGAAGGCGGGTTCAGACAAAGGTACAGGAGTGCGTTTGAAACAGGCCAAGCTAATACACGAGTGACAGTAAGGAGAATCCGGAATGTATGGCAACGGAATTTGGACAGTTCTCTGTCTAAACTGAATTGTTTTAGAATGCCTTATAAGCAAAATCATGCCCTTCTCGGAGAATGAAATATCCTGCCGTAGCAAAAACATTGGGTTGCCGGCATAGGAAGCAGACTTGGGAAGAAGATTGGATTTCCGCAACAAAGAGAAAAAGGCAACGAGGCACACATTCCAAAACGCCAAATCGAAAGGCGAACTTAAGTCAATTACACTAAAAATCTCTGTTAAAATATCAAGAGTGATAGGGAGCTTAGGGCGTATATTATCTCCGATGTTTCTGCGTATACCCCGTAGAATACTACAACTATACCAGCTATTTGTTAGGGGCGGGGGATGCCCACCTTCAAGGTGCAAAATTCTGACAACATTTAAATACTGTTTAATAGAGCTATAAGCAAGACTCTGTGAAAGGTACACAATATACCTGGCCAAATTTTGCAAGGAAATAGGCACAGGCGAAATTCCAATCAAGCTACAGAAAGTTATAAACTTGTTTAGATGGCACAAATATGTGGCCCGTGTGGAATCAGCGAAGGCAGAAAGTCTAATCTCTGAAATTTGTCTGTCCAGATGTCTCACAATAGGCCCTGTGAAGAAAGAACATTGAATTTGTACGTTTCACTAGTCATATTCATCCTAGGGCACGTGACATTTAAATGAGACCTGGACAGAGCGGAGAAACGACCAGCAGATTGTAATCTCGAAATATGGTCGGCTAATGTGTTCTGCAAACCAGGAATATGACGAGCCGTTATATGAAAATTATATTTTGCCGACAACCAGAACATATAGCGTAATGAGCCCATGATAATTTGATTACCGGATGTGCCTTTATTTATTGCGCTGACAGTGACAGAATTGTCAGACGAGATTATAACTCTTTTATTACTCCAGCATGGAGCCCACCTGGCTGCTGCAAAACTTACAGCCAATACTTGGCAAGGCTTTGGTGTAAGACCTGCCATTGAAAAGGTAATATCCTGGACAAAAGACTAACAATACAACTTGCAGCAGATCCTTTGTCAATTATATTTCATGAGTCTTACACCAAATCGTTGCCCAATACTTCTTCAAGAATCAGGGGGACTTGAGAGATTTTGACATTTTGTTTGTCAGGTTGAAATTTTCAAAAAGGCACTAAATTATCAAGGGTGCATTATTTCATCTCAGAAAGATAGGAAACACAATTAAACACAAGAAAATATGACTATTTCTTTGAAGTAATTCGAAAAAATGACTTTGTGGAACAAAATTGATAAAAAATGTAGTGGATTTTTCGAAGTAAAATTTGGAAATCGAAGAAATGTGGTGACTGTTTAACTCACGAATAAAGTTGAATCATCTCTTCGTTGAGGCCAAACAAGAATGACCTTCCTTGAAGTTGTTGGAAAATAGAATGCTACACGTGGTCAAGCAAACTGAATTGTCCAGAAAAATGGCGATTCACATTTCTTCCTGCTCAGGTGGACTTTTTCCGGCCTCGATGCATTAACCCTTCACACAAAACTGAACACCTGTCAATCAAAGTCCGTCTGAACAAGACAGTCATTCAACATGTCGTTGTTGTTACGTGTTGTTGTTGTTGTTGGCACATGGCCGTGAGGGTTAATGCCATTCATGTACACACGTTTACGCTCACCCATTTTCATCGACAAACGCTTTCAGAACATGCGATCGGAATGCCGAACCATTCAGATGGGAGGGCTACTCACCGAAATTTACTATAATACCATCTTTGTTGTCTAAATTTGATGTAATTAGACGGATGATCTGTTTTTCCTCAGTTTCACCAAAATATCATATCTCGCGCGATTTCACGTGAAGCAGGAGGCAGGATATTAGAGTAAGGCTGTTCGAAAAGTAGATCTCTAGAGAGGTTTACAGAAATTGTTTTCTTCTTTCGAAACTGTCGAAATAAATATGTTGGATGCTAAATATCACCATATTTCGCTCAATTATGATGCTTCTTTGATGTTTATACATGATATTGACGATATTTTGGACATGCCTATATGGGCGTATGAATATTATTGAGATGTGATGGGTCACCTTGTTTGGAAAAGAAGCATGGTCTGAGACATACCGAAGTGTTTGGCATGAAAGCGCTAAATTCGATCTCTATTTAAACAGATGGGCTGAAAAGTACGTATCTTACTGTGTATTTGTGGAAAATTTGAAATTGATATCTGCTATAGTTTATTTTCTATAGAATTATCTTTATTTCGTTGTCACGTCGGGAGCAAAATGGTGAGATTTCAGGGGTCATTTGTGATGACATACAGAGTCGAGAATGGATGTACGGCCACGTGCTTCAGGCGAAATGGATAATTTCGCTCGTAGGACCTCCAAAACTTAGTTGAGTCATTTTGTTTATCGTTTTCCTGGCCTGTTATAGTATTTATTTCCTGAAAGTCGCTTCACGAAATTCTTTGTCATTTCATTACATTTTTGCTTCACAAAGGTATTGAAAAACTTTAAAAAAAAAATACATTTTTTGTCATATCATGTCTCATGGTATCATTGTATCATAAAATTTGGTCATTATAATGATAAGGGTCGTTTTTAGAAATTTAGACTTGGCAAAAAATTCAAAAATGTCACAAGTCCTAATTCCCCTTAAGATTAATATGCATAGGTTTCACAACAGAACAATCTAGATGCCAGTTTACATAATACCAGTCATTTTGATGAAAACCACCCGCACCGGAATCACACGCATCTGTGTAAACAGATAATATAGGCATATTGTCTAAAAGCAATGATTTGCCATTAAACTCGTGCATAAAGTTAGTCCACCAAGAAAGATCGTCCTCTAAAGATCCTATTAATAGCACTTTATGGTTAGCCTTCTTTAAACTGTTCATGCTATCAATCAGCCACCGCAAGAATGTTCTCCCGCCGCTGCCCAGTTTAATTTGCCAATCAGTGACTGTAATTGCTTCTTATTTGCACGCCGCCGCTTTGTAAACTGCTCTAAGGAAAATTTTGTATCCACTAACTTATCCATAGATAGCCGTTTACACATCTCAATAGAGTCCAATTCAACACCAAGAAACACTTAGCATTGAGCCGGATCGGTCACTTTACACCAGGTAGAAATCGTCAATATAGGTCACAATACCAGTATACCCCTTTCTTACCATAACCCGACGCACAGCTTGAGATAATCTATGGAAGATGCCAGGTGCCAATTTTGACCCGAATGGAAGTTTTGAATCATATAAATACATATTTTCCCCCTCAATTGGCCACTTCAAACCAGTGACTCTACTGCTTTGTTCACTGATTTTCACCGATCTATATGCGGATTTAAGATCCACTTTTGCCATGAAACATCCTGGTGACATTAGATTTGCAGCATCATCAACAGATTGAAAATGCGAATGACCATTTAGCGTGGCATAATCATTTACTGCAAAGCCCTCTGGTAAGCTACAATCGTGTGTTAAGCGAACTCCTCCGTCGGGTTTATCTATAGCACCTAAGGGCGAGACAATAATCGGGCGCTCATTGGTAGGTATATAATTGCCATGTTGAATCTCCGTCAAAACCTGTTTGTTCACCTTATCATAATGCTCACAGCCTGGGCTAGCAGATTTGTGATTATCCAACTCAACAACAATCGGGTCGCTTTCCGGGGAAATAATATCAAAGCCATTCAAAATTCCATTCAGGATAAATTCCCGGTCAATATCATTCTCATCAAGCTCTCCTCGCCATGCTTCGAGATTCAATGTAGGTATAGGGTTTATATCTAGTTTTTTAAACGATCGTGCAAAACAGCTGAATGGCGCTGATCACAGTTGGGAACAGATCATGCGTGCACGAACTTGCAATCTACAAATTTGCATCCACCACGAGAGTTGAAACTTTTACAGATCTCTTCTCCCGATGACGTCATAGGACCTTTTTGTCGCTGATGAGGACGCAAAGTGCGGCCATTAGTGGATGGTTTGTTCTGTTTTGCGAAACGCGGTTGAAGCCAAACCGTTTGTAAATGTGGCACATCAGTCCCCCACCTAAATACGTGTTGACCGTGCAGCTTCCTGTAATCTCGGTCGTATAACCAAACAGATGCGGATTCGAACCTGGCTAGTAACTGGTCAATTCTCGACGTATATGCCAAATAGTCAATCACGCCCAAGTGATCTAGGATTCCTTCGGACTGCAATTTGTATCAAATAGCCAAATTCGCAATTGACCACTGAGGGGCGGTTAAGCTCTCTAATTTTGGTCTCTGTGGTCCAGTTTTCAAAATAATCTGGCTCCCGCCATCCGAGTTTAGCACTACTTCTTCTGCGGACAGAGAGCCATCGGTAAAATCTAAAATATCTAAAAAGTTACTCTTACCGCGACTTGCAGTTGAAGCCAAATAGACGTGGGGGTCCTGCCAAGAAACTTGCTCCCTGGGTACATTGTTCATGGCACTCTGTGGCTGACCGGAGGGCGGCCCGACACCGACGCTCGACAGATTAGCTTGTGCAGCGCGTAAGGTTCCAGTTATCTCGCGCACAAAAGGGTCGTCTAACCGCTCAGCCTCGGTTACGTCACTACGAGGTACCGTGGTCCCAGATATAGTAGTAAAATTACTGGCACTGTTCGAAACAGCCATTTCGTCAGTCAGTTTTTTGACACCTTTTAATATTAGTTTTTGCTGACCTCTCGGAATTTTTGTGCAGGCTATGTCTTCTTCAGCTAAAAGTTGCAGTGCTTCCAATGAAGTAAAGCCATCCTTAGCCAACAATTTAATGGCATCGGCAGAGATCTTGAAAGATTTAGCCCATTTTTCCACCAAAAGCTCATCACTTTCTATAAGCAGATCATTTTCATCCGCCATGGTATAAAATAAAATAGAAACTACTAAATAGAAAACAACTATAGGCCGCCAGCACTGCACACTCAGAGTCCGCTAAGCGTATTCTAATTAGCTAACTTGCATAGAACACGCTAAAGGACTACTGCACGTCATACAGGACAAACGGCTCACCCACTCCCGAGACAAACCGAACCACCCGTCCGCGTATTCTAATTGTGAATCACAATAGCAACGGAATTTACACCGAACACAATTCAACGAACTGCAAACCGCAGAATTAACATATCTGGCAGCCCAGAAATGATAATAAACACATGCGTAAATTCACTAGAGCCGCGGTCATTGACTGATCATTAAAATAATATTAACATGATCAATATACTTTATATTATAGCATTTCATGATACCAGGAGTTATCTCCCTTTTGCCCATTTTTAGAATTTACTCATAGGCCGTGGAATTCCCAGAAAAGAGTCGAAAATGGCTCTAGCTGTTTTATTCAGCGCCCGGGTATCCGAATACGCCTCGCAGAAGGCATGTTTTCGCCCGACGTCGCATAATTAGTGCTTGTCCGAATTGACCCCAACTACTGGGATGAATTCGGACGATGTTTATACTTATTAGCTTAATATTTATCCAATATGGACTAAATTTTAAGCACTTATACTTGTAACGTCATTAAATATCAGCGCCAGATATGATTCATTCTGAGGGAAAATGAAATGTGTGGATGAGAAAAACCTACAAATCCGTCCGAATACACCTCAGTTTACGGTACCTGAGACATTTCTCAAGAATGCCATAATAGATAGTGGAGCAGTGGAGCATGTACACCCGTGTGCGGAGCGCTAGCAATTTAATTGTATAGGGTTGAGACACATATATTCAAAGCCATCTAAAACTCTTATCATCATTTGGGCTCAGAGTGCAATCGACATCAATGTCAGCATTATGAAACGGGAGCTCGCTCAGCAGATTCAGAGCGTACCTCATCTCTGAAAAGCGCGCTCGCTCTCTGACGCGCCTGTTTCCCTAAGAGCACGATTATACTGAACAGCGTGGTACCCGACAACCACAATGAGACAAAACAAAAAAGACTTAAAATATGTTCCACATGAACATTATTTTTCACCTGGGTGAAAATTATTTTTCACGTGTGTGAAAATCATTCTCCGCACGGGTGAGAAATCAGAAACAAAACTTAATATAAATTCAAAAACAATAAAATAAATAAAAGGTCATGTTTGCAAACCTATCAATCTCCGTCGAATATGAATACTAAGTCCCCAGTGCAGAGAGAGAGAGAGAGAGAGAGAGAGAGAGAGAACCGTCTGCCTTATACACAAGGTCACTGAAAGAAGAGTGGATACAGACACAAACACCTAGGTTAGTCGAAATTGAAAAGAAACATTCTATGGCAGTTGGCGTATATAAGTCAAGGAAAGAGAGTGTGGAGTTTCGTTTTGCAACTGAAATTTCCGAGGTTCGTGCTATGCTTTCTAGACACTCGTATGCTTAACAACAGTCAAACGAGTTTGGGGTGAGTGAGTGAATGAGTGAGTGAATAGAATTTAACGTCGCTTTCAACAATATTTCAGCTATATCACAACGAACCAACTAAGCACCACCCAGCCCAGTTGTGTTCCTGCTACTTCAAAGAAGCAATCTTTGAAGCAGCATGGAATCATCCACCATATAAAACACAGAGGACAGCGCACAAGACACAGACAGGACGATTACATGGTGCAATAAAGACAAGTGATATTACAGAGCTAGACACCACATTATCAAGCTTCTCAGCAAAATGCATTGAAGCAACAGGAACATGAACCCACCCAACCACCGCAAAACGAGTTTGGAAGTGAGCTAATGCCAATGCCAGCGCCTGTTAACCTACGTGTCCAGGGATATTTGTATGGAAACCGGATGCGGCCATTCATCGCTTCGCCACTTCGACTTGCCAAACGTCGTAGTGAAAGTACGACTTCGACTTTCGCTACGACTTCGACTGTCATTTCGTCCTCGACTTACAGTTGGTGCATGATCGGAAATAAACTTATTTCCGCTTCCACAATTCTTGAAGGTTTGTGAACATGACCTTTTTATTTTTTTTCTTCTGAATTTATATTAATTTTTATTTTTTATTTTTCACCCATGTGGAAAATGATTTTCACCCAGGTGGAAATAATTTTCACCCAGGTGAAAAATAATGTTCATGTGGAACATATTTTATTAAGTCTTTTTTGTTTTGTCTCATTGTGGTTTCCGGGTACCACGCTGTTCAGTATAATCGTGTTCAGGCGCGTCATTAGAGAGCGAGCGCGCTTTTCAGAGATGGAGCACGCTCTGAATCTGCTGAGCGAGCTCTCGTTTTATAATGCTGACATAGATGTTGATTGCACTCTGGGCTCATATGATGATAGACTTTTAGATGGCTTTGAATATATCTGTTTCAACCCTATGCAATTAACTTATCCAGAAAGCTACACATATGTAACCAAAACACAGAAGGTGAACTTGCCCACTGGGAGACTATTAGATCGCACCAGTCTAATTATTATTTTGAAGATCAATTTGAATCTTTTATAACTGCTAATTCTATCTCCGATAAGAAATGCCTTTCTACACTACATATTAATGCCAGGAGCCTAAAAAAAACCATTTCAGTGAAGTCTCCATAATTCATAATTTAAACTATAATTTTTCCATTATAGGAATATCTAAAAGCTGGCCAGATCAACAGTAAAATTATATTCAATTCTTGGTTATGAACCCTTTCCCCTCTCAAGACACACACAAAAAGGTGGCGGTGTAGTCCTGTATATTGAAGACGAATTTAACGAGTGTGAAATCCACGAAGACCTTTCTTTCATAGACGAAACAGAACAACTTGAATCTCTATTTGTTGAGGTGAAAAGTAATAATGATACCAATATAATTGAAATTATCTATCGCCCAGCTGAAAAAAATGTTAACAATTTCAACTCAAATTTACTTAACTGCCTAACAGCCTGAAATCTATGAAATTGTATCTTTACTTGAAAAGGGATCGCCTGGTGTTGGCGATATACGTATGTCGCTGATAAAACCAACAGCGCGCTTAATTTCCACTCCCAAGTCGCACATAATTAACCTCTCCTTTCAAAATGGAAATTTTCCCACTTACCTTAAGATTGCTGGAGTCACTCCCCTTTACATGTCTGGTAATAAAAACTCTAGCTGAAAACAGTCGAACATTTCTGTTCTACCATGCTTTAGCAAAATATTTGAAAAACTTAGCTGGTATTGCCATACATATGCCGCTGATAAAGCCGATAGCGCGCTTAATTTTCACTACCATGTCGCACATAATAAACCTCTCCTTTCAAAATGGAAATGTTCCCACTGACCTCAAGATTGCTAGAGTCACTCCCATTTACAAGTCTGGTAACAAACCTTCAGCTGAAAACTATCGACCAATTTCTGTTTTACCATACTTTAGCAAAATATCTGAAAACCTTGTGGTATCAATTCGGATTCAGATCAAATCACTCAACATTCCTTGTTGTTCTATGTCTATACGATAAACTCATTGCTGCTAAGGAATCAAAACAGTTCAGTATCTTTATATTTTTAGATCTTTCTAACTCTTTCGATAGAGTCAATCACGAAATTCTCCTACATAAACTGCACTACTATGGTTTTCGTGTTGTTAAAAACAACTGGTACCGCAGCTCTCTTTCCTCGCGATCCCAGTGTGTATGTTTCAACGGTACTCTATCCTCGCTAAATTCTATTAACACTGATGTGCCTCAAGGATCAATATTAGGTCCCATATATACATAAATGATATAGCCAAGGCCACATCCATTCTTGACAATCTGTTTGATGATGACACTATAGTGCTACCCTATCTGATATCGATTCTATAAGACTTGCTGAAATTCACGCGAACTAGAAAAACTGAAGTATTTGTTATCATGCAATAAACTTTCGTTGAACTCGAAGAAAACAAAATTTGTTTTCTTCAACCTGAATAGATCCCCAATGACGTATATCCCGAAGGTAATAATATCTGGTTTCGAACTTTAATCTGCCACTAATTTTAAATTTCTTGATGTGTATGTTAACGAGAAATTGAACTGATGAATTGATGAAATAATCTCTAAAATATCGAGAAATATTGGTGTTATCAGCCACATAAGGAACTGTCTTAACAGAAAAACTCTGATCATGCTATACTACTCCCTGTTCTATTCTTAAGTATCTTATTGCAATTTGGTGTGGGGAAACCCATTCCCGAGTCACCTCAAGCCATTTGTGATCTTGCAAAAAAGAATTATTCGTATAATAACGTCTACTAAATTTGCACATTCTATTCCTTTAATGAAGCAGCTGAATGTCATCCCGCTATATAAAGTAAATGATTACCTGATATTATCATTTACCCACAGATTTCTTAATAATCCTCTCTCCATCCCAACGAAATATGCAAAGTACTTTACAAAACTTTCTGAAGTCCACTGTTATCAACCCGCCAAGCCACTCTTAACACAGTGCTCTTAATCTTATCATTTTATTTTACGAAGTCGACGGCTTCACGTATTTGGAACCCTTTACCTCTTCATTTAAAGTCATGTCTATTCCAGTCACTGTCCGCTTAAAAGTTTATCTTATATAATGCTGTATAGTGTATATTGTTTAACAATAAGACTTTCGAAGGTGCATTCAAAGGAGGTGTTCGGTTTGACCGTATTTTTTTCCTTAGTGTGTTGCGTTTATAAGCCGAAAATATAATTTCTTCTCGTTTACTTTGAAAGTTATCAGCTTGAGAGAGAAAATACTGAATTTTCATATTCTCAATTTTCACCGAGAAGAGATTTGTCCAAAAAATATTACGAGTATTAGAAAATAAGCATTTGTTTGTTTTTGCAATTTTTGGCGATATTCTTGAAGGGAATTCCCTTCATATATAAAATATGACACCTTTAACCAAAACGAGTCTTACATATCGAAATGCGGTAGGTTTGATCCAAAATGATACTGAAGAATCGTTTTGGTTAAAGGTGTCATATTTTCATAATATTGAAATATATCAAAACGCTTGTAATGCTCTGAAAGGGTGTCGTTCACCGCAATTCGGCACATGATTCCTCAAGTTGAAAATTGTAACAGCTGCTTGGCCGAATGGTTACAGTGTCGGACTACGGATTAAAAGAAAACCAACATTTAGGTTCGAATCTCCCAAATCCCCGATTTTTATTTTTCATTTTTTCCTTTTTTTTCCCATCTTCATTTTGGACTTTAAAGTGCAATAGTGACGTGAAATAAAGACAGCGAACCCCTAACGCACATAATCCGTTATTTTATTATAATTCGTGAATAGAATTGCACACAAACAACTCCACACACACAGTCAGACCACTTGTTCAGTATTTGAATATTCTGACGATCCAGCTTAGCAAAAAATTAATTGTTACACATATATAATTTCGTCTTAGAGCATCGGAAAGTTGTAACTATGAATTGAAAAGTTATAAGGTTAAACTTGTCTTATATCAAGGCCTTTATTAAGGAAATGATCCTCAACAAGTGGTGACGTTTGCTTTCCCAAGTGAGTATGCATGTGCCAATATGTTTTTTGTTTTGTTTTTCAGTTACTTCCTTAATTATTATTCACTCAACTTTTGGCAGTGATTTTTCAGTTTTCGAGTAAGTTTATATATTAATATAACTGATTATTGTTCGTAAATATCTGGGTCGTTTGTGAAAATACTAATGGTAACCGTATGAGAATATGAACCAGAATTACCCATTAGACTGGCCTCGCCTGTCTGACAAAGAGTTGGGGAATACCTGAGCATTACGTCACAATTTACCGGCCGGCTCGGAGCGAGACAATAGAGTAACAGAGAGCGACTCTGAAGGGAAAAATATCCATCTAAAGCGAACACCTCCTTTTTCGTCTTTCATCGACACTGCACATACTTCCAATGCTGTATACATGTGACAATCTTTATTATTTACTTAGGCCACCGAGCTCAAACGGCATATTTTTTTTTCAATTACATTATAATCAGAGCTCAGCAATGTGACGCAGTCTATTTACTATTATATCATTTAATATTTGTATATTTACTTCCTGCCAATATGACATGAAAGATTATTAGTATTTGCGATATAACAAGCCCTCTGGGGTTTTATTCCCGCCAATCCCAGTTGTTCCTCTATAATTTCTACATTATATATTCATCATCTGGAATAACCGAGTTGGTGACTTGAATATATTTCGTGACCTTTTGAATCAGTTGGATCCAAATATTAAATTCACTAGAGAAAGTAGTGCTGATCAAATCTCACTCCTTGATGTTTTGTTAAAAAGAGAAGACAAGAAAATCATAACCGATATCTTCTACAAAGCAACCAACACAAAGCAGTATTTGTCTTATACCTCATGCCATCCTCGTCAAACAAAGAACCAGGTACCCTTCACACTTGCGAGGAGAATATGCACTATTGTTACTGAGTGTGACCTACGTATTGAACGCCTGAATGAAATCAAACTGTTCTTGAGAGCGAGAAATTGCCCAGAGGGTGTTGAAACAAAGGCATTGACAAAGAACTGTCTATTGATATACAGGACTTGAGTAAATCTACAGTAGACAGCCCAAATCCAAATTTAATCACTTTTATCAACACTTTCAATCCCAATAATGTCACATTTTCCTCTTGTTATTAAGGATAATCTTAACCGACTTGAATCAAACGAAGGACTCCGGAAAGCTTTTAATGGGGTTCAAGTTATAAACGGAAAACGATAGGCACCCAATCTTAAAAAACTTATCCAATCCAAATCCAAATGTGGAAAACCGACATGCAAGTGCTGTACAAACATCATTGTTGGGTCTACTTTTCTGTTTCGCCATACGAATACAAATTTCAAGGTTAATAGCAGTATGAGCTGCAACTCACAAAATTTACTGTATGTTATTGCATGCAATGGATGTGACAAAACATACATTGTCGAAACGGGGGATGTACTCAGAAATAGAGTAAGAGTCCATCGACAACAGATCAACGCACCTTCATTAAGGCATCTTAAGATTAGCCAACCTAGTGCAGAATGTGCTAGTGATCTTGAAACGAAATTTAGTATTTTCCCGTTTTTCAAAATGAAATCCGATGATACAGTCAGGCGACAGACAAAGGAGCAGTACTTCAAAGGAGAAATTCAAATGTGAATTAAACTGTTAATGATACCTTTATTGATATATGAACTGTGCAATTGAACAATTAATTATTTCTTTTATGCATGTATCGATTGAAAAGGGAATGTCAGACAACTGTAGGTAAAAACTAACCATGTATTTATCAAGTCTGAACATGGCAGGTAAAACTAACTCAAAGGACATGTCATCTAATGTTCAACTTCATGGCAATGCGGCTAATTGTTTAGTTTTTGTTTTATAGTATATACCATTGTCGGATTATAGCAAACTGGTTTACCTTTTGTCTTGTCCATTATATTGTAAATATGTATGTCTCCAGTGTCTAATTTGTATATAAAAAATGCGGTTTAGCATGTTCAGCGGCAATGCAACTATATGTATGTATAGCCTCACATGGAAATTAACTTTGAACATTGACAAATGTTCCTTAATTTTTTTTCACAAATAAGCTTAACAAAATTATTGAAGAGTATTTTATCAATGGTCACCCCTTACAACGAGTAAAGCAAACAAAGGACTTGGGTGTCACTCCATCAGATAATCTATCGTTTGATTCCCGCATTGGAAATACTGTGAGCAGAGCCTTCAGGATGCTTGGCTTCTTGAAAAGAACTTGCAAGAGCTTTACTGACATTAAAGCATTAAGAAACCCGTACGTGTGTTTGGTTCGTACAAATCTCGAATACAGTTCTATTGTGTGGAATCCATGGCAGCAAACTTACATAGATAAGATTGAAAATGTACAGAAACGTTTCGTAAAATTTGTATGTTTTAAGACAAAGTGTCACTATTCTGGTAGCCAGTATAAAATGTTATGTCGTCGTTTTATTCTGCAGCCCTTACACTTACGAAGAAAGGTTATCGATTTAAATTTCTTATATAAATGTGTGCATTTCCATTTCTTATCTTATCGAGAAATTGTATTTTAACTGCCCTTCTCGATCATTTCGAACTATTTTACCCTTTAGAATTCCGTTTTCTAGAATTAATGTTCGTAAGTTTTCTGTTTTAAACAGATGTATGTCGTCTCTAAATGAGCTTTATCGACAGACTGAAATAGACATTTTTAATGAATCGTCTTTTAAAACAGCTATCAAAAGACATTTTTGTTGCTGATTTTAGCTGATATCCTCACCGTTTTCAATCAGATTGTGTAACGTTTGGTCATCTGGTCTTGTACCTCCACATTTTACACAATGTATATTCTCTGGACTGATTTTAGTCCATACCCTTTTGTATTATATAGGTTTAATATGTTCATATGTTTTATGTCATTGTTATATGTACTATGGTCCTATACTGGGCCTGTTGGATTTCGAATCAATAAACTAAACTAAACATATGAATAAATATATCATTGCTATCGAAAAGTCCATAACACCGGTTTAGCAGTACAATATTCAGTTTAGCTCAAAACTCTACATTTTGTGTAGTTTTATTTCTTATATATATAATTATATATTCATATATATATATATATATGGGTGTGTACGTCCGATCACCAGATAATAATATGGATTAAATTTTCGATTCGTCAGTGTTTGCAAGAAAATAGACTGGTACTCACAATTTTCAATTCGTCAGTGTTTGCAAGAAAATAGACTGGTACTCGCAATTTGCCGCTGTGACCTTTGGGATTGTACTCTCTAATGAAGCTCTCAAAAAAAAGGAATTTAACTCAACTTGTGTTCACAAACATGTATCATTTTATCCATATAATTATTTCAATGACCATTGAAAATAGGCCACTGTCACCCATTAGCGAACTTGTCCTGGATGCACTCCTGTGTTATCGCCATAGTCGTCCTTTAAAACCACAACTAATCTTGCGATTTTAAAGGCTGTAATGTTGACCCTTAACATCGCAAAGAGCGAAAATATCAACATGATCGATCCTAAACATCACAAGCACAATTGCGATGTCAAGAGCCGTTACAATGTAAATTACAACACATGTATGGGAAGTGAGAAGAGGTGCCGACATACTGACAGAGCCACATGACTTCACAGTATAGTTTTCTGGTTAACCTATTCTAAAGCACATACCAAAAGGATGTCGAACTAGTGACCACATTTTTGTGATGAAAACCCTCATAGGTAAATATGCTAAACGCAAAGGAAAGCTATATGCTGCCTTTATAGACTTCAACAAGGCTTTTGATAGCGTGTCGCACGATGCCTTGTTCCTGAAAATGTTAAAATCTGGCATTACAGGGAACATGTACAAGGTTATAAAAAGTATGTATATGCTTTAGTATATCTAGAGTCAAATCAAAGAATGGACTGGGTAAAGAGATCGCCATTACTCGAGGGGTACACCAGGGCAGTGTTTTGAGCCCGATTTTATTTAATTTGTTTATTAACGACCTATTAGAAGATTTTGAACAGAGTAGCTGCTCTGCACCAGTTCTCTTTGATGAACCTGTTCATAGTCTTGCTTATGCAGATGACATTGTTGTTCTATCATTAAGTAAGAATGGCCTGCAAGACAAGTTGGACATTCTCCAAAATTATATTAGTGACTGGGGCCTATCGATTAATATAAAGAAATCGAAGACTATTGTTTTTGGACAAAATCAGAAAAGCAAAGAACAGTTCCATATTGGTGTACAAACTCTTGAAAGTTGTAACTCATATAAATATCTAGGCCTTGTTCTGCACAGTAACGGAAAATTCAACATAACTATATCTAATCTTGCGAGCAGAGCCAATAAGGCTCTATTTAGTATAAGACAGGCCCTCAGTGTAGGGGACATTAACCCTATATTGTCTTGTAAATTGTTTGATACCATGGTCAATCCAATTTTGACATACGGTGCAGAAATTTGGATTGGTTACCTGAAAGAGTTTGTCAATCCTACAGACCTACTGAATATATCAAATGATATTGAACGAGTTCATATGAAGTTTTGTAAACATGTGTTACGAGTAAACCCCAGGTCTACTAATGCCGGTGTACGTGGAGAACTGGGGAGAACCCCTATTAATTTCTCTGCTATTGTAAAGAGCATTAAATATTTTTTCCATATTCGTGATGCTGATCCATCCTCCCTACTGTACAAGGCATTTCTTGAACAGTGTGAGGCTAATCGGGCAAACAATGCACAAAATTGGGTGCACTATATGAAACGTCTGCTACAAAGCCTTAAGTCGTATCACGTATGGGAAAATTTTGGTTGCCCAAATCCCAAAGCTAGCACTAAGTTTATGAAAGTTGTTCTACATGAAATCTATGAGACAAAATGGAGAGACGAGGTATCATCTTCCAGCAAACTTGAAACATATAATCTCGTGAAATCTTATCCCCGCCATGAGCGAAATCTAATGTCTCTGAGTAATGGAAAACATAGATCTGCACTAGTTAAACTTCGAATCAGTGCCCATAGATTGGAAATTGAGACAGGTAGATACTCTAAAACCCCACGAAGTAATAGACTCTGTAATACATGTGGTGTGTTAGAGGATGAAAAACACTTCCTTCTTAGCTGCTGCAAATTTTCTGAGCGTCGGGCAAAACTAATGGCTGAATTGGCGAACCTAATAAGCGATAAATCTATGTGCACTGATGACATGTTTGTGGAGCTGTTATCCTGCACTAATCCACAAATCACTAAATATGTAGCCCATTTTGTTTACGACTGTTTCCAGTTAATAGATGGTTAAAAAATTTCTTATATAGCATACAATATACCCTATTTAAACGTGGCTGTGCATTGAAGACTACCAGTCCCCAGGTCACTGTTTGCCAGTCCCATAGATTTGTGAGCGCTTATTGTGCACATTTTAATGTAAATTTGTCCTGTATAATGTTTTGTATTGTCCGTCATCCGTGTCTGTCTTCTACATGTATATGTCTGAAACTGTTTGTATTCACGTTTTTTTAACCCCCTGCGGGTATAATTTTACGTCAATAAATCTTATCTTACCAAGAATCTAACGATTCGTGATATGTGTTGTATCTCAGGCACGCTTTTATTGTGCCTGTTCAACCGGCATAAGCGGTATTAGATACAAATCTAGAGAGCTAGCACA
The DNA here is from genome assembly GCA_036873755.1 of Hanleya hanleyi. Taxonomy (NCBI): domain Eukaryota; kingdom Metazoa; phylum Mollusca; class Polyplacophora; order Lepidopleurida; family Hanleyidae; genus Hanleya; species Hanleya hanleyi. The sequence continues at coordinate 4,701 of JAVTVY010010395.1, read as the reverse complement.
TTTAGATGTTATCTCGGATAATTTGCGAGGTGATTGAACGTTTTTTGCTGATAGCCCAGGCTCCTACGAATTATACAGCTTATCCCTTCATTGTTGAACGCCAATAGGCACTACAGTTACGAAACATCTTTGTCTTGTAGGGACTGACGTTCTTACGCTATTAATCCTGGAAGCACGATACCCGGTCTTCGTGTTGTATAGTAATAACATACAGGCGCCAACAAGCTGGAGATCGAATGGGCTATAACTTTCATAAGCAGAGAAACCCATTACGTAACGACATTGTTTTAATCGCACGACAATAGACTAATCTCGCTGTAAAATACTGATAGCGTATCAGATTTGGGAGGAAACATTTTAATTAGTCCAAAACATCTTTTAACAGATTGAATGGCAGCAGTTACAGCTTGGAAGACAAAGTGCCATAATAAAAAATGAAAGTTACGTTAATTGCATATAAATTTCACACACCAATCACATAAAACATAATAATACACATTGTGTATAGTGTAGGAGTAGTAATGCACAAAACTAGCAAACTCAACCCCAGAACTTCGTCGAATATCGCTTAAAATATTCTCTCCTCGCATATATTTATCAATTAATTTATTACTAGAACTATATACGTGCGTATTGTCGCGTCCACAGAGAATTACCTACTGCAACGGTAAATGAAAATCCATACTCAAAGATATGATATTGGCAGTGCCCGTTTTAGAGTTCTTGAAGTGTACACTCATGAATTTATGAGTTGGTGGATACGTAATCGCAGTGTAAGAAATCTGATAAGTCCGGATGATCTTATGTCGAAGATTAAACAGGATACGAACTTTTCAGAACTGTTTACTGAATCAACCATGACAACATATTTCAGTATTAGGTCGTCGTATTTATCCAAGACGATTCGATTACTCTACGAAAAGACATTCATCTATCTATCTCAAACCGAGCAGTCTGTATAAGCTCCTGTATATACGCTGAATGCGATGGTTGTAACACGCTAACACGCATATGGATATACAGGTTGACCGCTTTACTGTTTACGAATTTGCCCGTCCCCATCCCCAACAAATAGATGAGGGTCATGTTAAACAAATATAAATTACTACTTGATTTAGAGAGGTGCTTCAAGGTTTTGCAATTATATCTTGCAAGTGTAGATCCTTAGCAAGCCATTTTTTTGCAGAAATTTTTTATATATTATTTGTGTTAACATAGGCGAAGTTGCGAAATAAAATTTGATGGAGAATAATGTCCACGATTTCTTTTTACAAAACAATGCTTAGCAAATACCTTAAATCCAATCGTTGTATACACTGCATCTGGTCTCATCCGTGCCTCGAATATGTGAAAAATAGAAGATTCCACATAAAATATATCAATATATATATAACTCCGAAGAATGATATCATGGTTACCAGTGGTTCAATAGGTGACGAATTTCATTATATTTTCCAATGCTCTTTTTTCCTTGATATAAGAGAGATATGTTTACCACGGTATTACTGGAATAATCCAGATTTGTTTAAATTTGCAGATATATTCAGAAATAACTACCCACCCAGACTAATGAAATTATGTAAACTAATTAATGCTATCATGGATAATTTCGCAGATTGATAGATATAATATCTGTCCTGGAAAATCCACTAGCTATTTATTTGCTCGTGTTGATCTGAATCTACGTTACATATAATAACGAATATACTCCCAATCGCCATTTTTATATTATTTATCTGTATGTATCCTCATATACCACAATTCGTGGTCTGAGCGGAATAAAGTATTGTATTGTATTGTATTGTTAGAATGATCTATATTTCAACTCGCGGGAACTTTTAATCTTCAGATAATGAGCTTGAATCAGCATTGACCCTATGAACTTCATACTAACGCCATGAGCTGTTTAATTGTTTTTGTCACGTATTGTATAGTATTGTTTTAGTCTGCACAGTGTTCACTGTCGTTAGTGTATATATATCCTATCTCTCACTTGCTCCAATTTGTATCTTGAAAATAACTTTGAATTAAGTTAAAATATAGATCATTCTAACCATGATATCATTCTTCGGAGTTACATATATATTGTTATTCGTAAAATATATCAACATCGTAATATATAATATATTTTATCAATGGCAAGCTGTTCTCATTCCATAATATTTGATAAGTATATAATCCAATTTCGTCGTGTAATTAGGCCACGGGACTTTGATGCGCAATGATAAATTGTTTCTATGATCACGATAAAACAAATGTGTTGATTTCAAGTGTTTTGAATTCCTTTGGGTCATTATCCATGATCTAAGGTCGCTAAAGTAATCGATACACACACGACTGAAAATTATAATGCGGCTGGTGATTCATGAGTGGAAGGAAGATAACATAAAACATTCGCAACATTACAGTTATCTCACAGTTGTATTTCCACGTTAGCCGTTGACTTTTATAGAAAATTCGTCAAATATTCCTTTCAAGGCAGCAACGATTTTGTTGGTCGTTGTTCCGTTCCCGTGCCACACTGCGATTTATTTCAATAGATATCAGAATGGTATGAAATGCAACATTTAACCACCCTAAAAGTCGAGAAAAGTTCTTTTGATCCACTCGACATACAACAAGTATACAAGTCATACACTCAATCTTAGAAAAGGCAGCTGTGGTAAATTTCACGTAGCGAAACATGCTCTGGTCTGCCGTTCTGACTGTTTCATTATCTGCCCAATCCTACGGATAAGTATAGTGTTAAAGAGCATGACCCGGTTGGGAATAGAGATATTCAACGACGTTTCCACGATCATAAGACCACGCTCGAATAATGCAGATCAAATTATGTCCTGCGATGGAATGATTATTCGAAATCTTTTGCTATTCTAAAAGTAAAATGCTAATGTTGAAAGTCCACACACGAGAAAGAATCGTAATGATCAGGTTGTACAAGCATCGCACATCCTCGCCATTTCCGTATGTGATTCCCAATATGATATCTACTTATATGTGATATAATTCTTCTGGGCTCACTTCATCTGGCATCGAATCATTTGTGTAGCTTCTGATCAGATTCGCTTTAGATCGAATAATCTGATCAATTTTATAAAGAATAATGTAAAACATGAGGCACCAGAGGTGCTACAACTCCTCAGCCCCTTAACAGTCTAGACCAAGATGTTTTTATGAGTGTAGAAGATTGGATAAATAGCAGTGAGTTATGGCATGCGAAATGCAAACCCAAGCCGCAACTCGGACAGATGAACGGATGGATACACTGACACACGGACGGACAGACAATCGGAATCCAGTATAACCCCAACTATGTACAGGGGTATAAAAAGTGACAAGGTATCCACATATCTGCAGCGAAAAAAAACATGTAAAGTTGTGATCTTATTGCCCTGGCGTCAGTGTGAAGTGGTCGGCCGCCTAGGCCCCGGAAACTCTGGGTTTCTAGATGGCTGGAAATGCATTCGAACCCACTTCTGGCAGTTAAATTTCTAAAATATTATTCACAATTCAACCCCTGTTTCATATATTTTTAAGAAAACAAAAAACGAAATAACAAGCCGATTCCCACAGTTTTAATGTCGGACTAATTTTTTCTCAACATCGTAGGGATACAACAATTATGGCAATCTCGTATCAGTGGCCTCAAGTTTCCGGGTAATTTACTGTATATCTGACATGGTGCAGAGATTCATAGAAGTCATTTTGTTTAGGACCACTCATGGTTAAATTGAGGTTTTTTTCTGGCAAATCGAGTTTTTAGCGTGCTTTTGGCAGTGCAAATTGAGTTTAATCAAATTGTTAGGACCGTTTGCTATATAATACATACACATATAACTGGTACATGAATGTGATACAAGCTGAGTAGCTAGCAGGTCCCCCGCCAAAAAGCTTGTCTGGAAATGGACTTCTCACACACACCGGATATAATCACCATATATTTTTTGTGTGATGATAAATTGTTGCTTGGAGTGTGGTGTTGATGATGTGAAGGAGATATAATTGTGAAGAAAAATGTTGCAAATTGTCTATGGAAGAATGGGGAGAGGGTGATCGAGAAAGATCATCCAGTGGCATAGTTGTGCCGAAAAATGCGTGACTTTCTTCTGAGATCCCAGCCATCCGCTAAGTTTGAAGTTAATCGATTGAATTGTTCTTGAGATATCACGTTCAGAAGATGGTTGGGATGGAAGGACGGTATGAGGGATGGAAGGACGTTATGAGGGATGGAAGGACGTTATGAGGGATGGAAGGACGGATGGGTAGCTAGTGATGTAAAGTCACCCTCCATATTTGAAGTTGATCGGCTGAATTGTTCTCGAGATATCGCGTTCACAACATAGTTGTGATGGATGGAATCTAAGATGGTTGATAGTGGCCATCTTAGATAACGCAGTTTGGTGAAAAACAATTCCAGCCATCTTCTCACTGCTGTCAAGTCACCCCCTAAGTTTGAAGTCAATCGGTTGAACTGTTCTCGAGATATTGCATTCACAAAATGGTTGGGACGGACGGACTGGTGGACAGAAAATGTCACACCATTGTGATGCCATCCCAATTTTGAAGTAGATCGGTTGAATTGTTCTTGAGATATCTCGTTAACAATATAGTCGACGGAGGCCATCTTGGTTAACGCAGTTTGGTGAAAATCAATTCCAGTCATCTTCTTATTGATGTGAAGTCACTCCCCAAATTTAAGGT